>JAODUG010070404.1:5000-13542 GCA_027564795.1 Aphredoderus sayanus
CACTCATAAACAATGCTGAGGAGCTGATTTTCTCTCTGGTTGGGAGGTTTGCTAATAATTACAATCAGCTGGTGCTTGGTGTCAACAAGCCCAAAACAAGGATTACCACAGCAACAAGGTCACACTGGTCGCCGTTGTAAACCCCTCACTTATATTTTGTCCCTGTCATGATATACTTTTTATTTATTTATTAATTACTCCACATTCGGTGGTGTGCAAGCTATATGGAGTCAAAACACTGTGCAGTCTATGGTAGTGAATCATGTTCAATACCTATGAGCCCTCTTGTGGCTGTTTTGGATATTGTTCAGAGGCCGGAATGAAGAGCCCATGCAGGTCAATGTGAACACTGGCGTCTATTGATGCCCGTGACATTTCCTCCAAGGTCTTGGCGTTGAGGACCAGCATGAAGGGAGAGACGTTTGGGTCGGGGGAGATGACAGAGGATAAAATCACGCCTGGAAGCAGGAACAAACAAATCAAGTCACTCAATATTTTGCACCAATTTGTACCATATATATATAAATAAACACTCACACAAACACACACACAGACACATATACACACATGCTCACGCACACACGGGGGGCAAAACAGGAGCTCTCACCGTCGTCCTCCTCCGTGGCCCCGGGAGAGGCCACAAACACGGGCTCAGAGGGGTAGCAGTTCTCCTGGTGCCACTGCTTGTGCTCCCCGGTCTCGATGTCGAACTTGGCTATCTGCAGCGGGCGGTGCCCGCAGGAGAGGAGAGGGGGCTGTATGTTACCAAGACGACCCTGCTCTAGCATGTATGGACAAAATGAAACGAAGAAAAAACCCAACTCCACTCAAATTTGGCATTGGTGTGTTGGCGCCACCAAGTGGTTTTGGTGTGGTACTGCATTGACTGTAGGCTAAAAAGAAGTTGACAATTTATAGATGTTGGAGATTAATATTCCTGTGGAAAGCCTAGGAGGGGTAATTGTGCAACACCTACACTTTCTTTTAAAACTAAATTTGATGGAGCAAATCTTTAAATGTTAATTTATCAAATCAAACCAAATTATTTTTTGAACGCAAGGATCTGCTATGATCCATAAATAATTTGTGATTCTGTTCTGCTATATTACTGTACGTTACATAGTTACTGTATGTAACATAGTGTTGTGTAGGCTCACCTTGTTGGGGTGGGGGGACCACTCTAGCCTGGAACCGTAGAAATAGCGGTACTTTTTACCATTGAACTTGTAGTTGATTGCGGGAAGCTCCAAGCCTGAAGAAATGTGAGAGGAGAGTAAACTGCATCAAGTTATTGTTGATCCTCAATTCTGATTGGCCCGGGTCCCAGTGTCTGAAAACCCACCTAAATATTTAGTAATGAAGTATAAGGCTTCAGCCAGCTTTTATATACCTTGTGGGGGAGGGGTGGAGAGGAGTGCAATCCATTCGGCACTCAGGTAGGGAGCAGGTATGTTCTAAACCAAACACCAACCAACACCTTCTATATCTACAACCGCTAATATAAACTCAATGCAACACAATACATCGTGCAGGTCAGTGTGTGTGCCTCACCTTTGAACAGAGCCTGTGGCTGGCAGTAAACAGAGCCATTGGCCTGAAGGACAGCTCGGGCGGTCGTGCCCCGTAGTGTCACCAGGTTGGTGCCACTGGGAGTGTCCTGGAATATCATACTGTGGTTGTCAGTTCATCCTTATCTGAGGGCCTTAGATACCCCCTTTACAACCAACAGTAAGTAGGCTAAGTGATGCAATGTTCCAACACCATACAGTACATACAATAATAAAAAATACCAAACCATTTACCAGTAAAAAATAAAACACCAAAACCTTCCCACAATAGCTTCTTTTTATGTTTATTTAATAATTTTGGGGACAGAATTGTTATGAATATATTTCACAAAGGTTTTTTTTAAACTGGAGAAAAACATCATTACTAAGATTTAGACCTAAAAGTGACATTTTAAATGAATTGTAACCGTGATATCGTGATATGATGAAATCATGATCTCATGATCGTGATCTCATGAACTCGTCATCTCGTAAGGTCATGTGCTACTGTAGATGACATGAGATTGTCGTGTGCCGTACCTTGTCGATGTCCAGCGGGAGGACGAACCTCTGGCACACAGGGGGAGAGAAGACCTTGTTGGACTCGATGAAGTCGCCGGTTTCCTTCCTGATGTTCTCCATGTAGAACATCTCGTACAGGACGCCGTCCTGGTAGCACACCATGTCGAACACCACATAGCCCTGCTCCTCGAACGCATTCACGTGGTGAAAAACTACCAGGGCGTCGCCGTAGAAACGGGTGGAGACAGCCTTCCCGGTCTTCCGGTTGATCAGGTGGAAAATGGTCTGAAACCAGATGGTCGTAGAGAGGCAGCAGGTCACCCGAGACAACTGATTGTTGAATGATTCCAGGTTCACACTGATACTTCATTGTGTTTCTACATGCATGCACGCAGTTCGGACACATCTCTATACTTTGGAGCTGTACCAGGTCCTTTATACAGCTCAGACTTCAGCTACAGGACTGAATAATAATAATAATAAAGACTACAAATTTTAAAATGTTTTAATTATTTTTTGTTATTACGATTTCCTTTTTGAACTATTATTATTTGTTTCTTTAAATGTCATGTATTATTATTATTATTATTATTATTATTATTATTATTATTATTATTATTATTATGTTAGCACACGATCATAATTGACTTTAAAAACCAGCTGGGGCTGGAGGTGACCGACTTACAACATCGTCCTTGTCGTACTTGAGGCAGCTGCCCCAGGTGACCCCCCTGAAGTAGGCCGTGGCCAGCTTGAGCATGTCCAGCTTCAAGGGCTGCTCCACGAACACCACAAAGTTCTCCGTCAGGCCGAAGCTGTGGTAGTAGCTGGGGAACAGCAGGGAGCGGAACGGGATGGAGCACACCTGCTCCACCTTCCTCAATGCCGGGTTACTCCTGTCTGTGTCTGGAGGGGACATTGGGCCGTCATATTGTCATGGCTACTATTATTGTATATGAATACTGTATTCATAATAATGTAGCCTATTTGAAGTTATTCATTATTTGAGTGTCAAGCGCGTCTAATCTAATCTAATCATTATGTCTGCAGATACAGCTGCAATCCCTGTCGACATGACCTGTTTATTAAACCTTTATTTTACCAGGAAGACTCGTTGAGATTAAAATCTCCTTTTCAAGAGCGTCCTGCCCTTGAGCAAGGCAATGTGCCATAATACATACTACATGGGAAGCAGTAGATGGCGCTGCAGGTACCTGAGCCACTGACCGGCACCTTGAAGAGAATGTACTTGGGCCAGCCAAAGCATGCGATGGCGGTGCCCATGTTGTAGGTGTTGCCCTCCTCGTCGTAGTGAGGGTGGGCTGTCGCCAGGTTCAGCGCGATGTAGTCTCTGTAGTTGATCTGGAGTTCAGTTCATGCAAGACGTCAACCCACCATGTTAAGCATCAGGCCACCATGTAAGTCACCAACCATAGGCATCAACTCACCCTGCCAACAGTCTCCAGTGTGGAGGGGTCTATCTGATTAAGGTAGTTCACTTCTGATGAGGCATAGTAGTCCTCACCGTAGCGAATGATGTTGATGAGGTTGTTGTCCGTGAAGTCTGGGATGAGGTTACTCAGGTGGGTGAACACTCTACAAGGTGGGGATGTGTTTAAAACAGCAGAATCGTTTTTCTCAGTTTTTCTACTTGATCATATTGTGGTTCACATTTCACCTATCACGCAGAACTCTGCCTTTATGGAAAAACCACTCTGTGAATAAAGGACTTTGTTGCATGACTGATGAAAACTGATACTCTCTACGTAGTTGCAGTTAGTAACACTGGTTCTCTTACTCAGGTGGCTACATTAAACCATGGGAGACCGGGGCACTGATGTACAGTCAGTTTGTACTGTAAAAAACACCTGCATGTTCTCGCTTTATGCTTCACAAAAAGAATAAGGAGGCAAAGCCTTCATTAGTGGTAGTTCAAAACCAAACAGAGTGCGGGCAGCTTGTGTGATATGTAGCATACCTGGAAAAGATGTTTTTGCAGGGTTCCGGGTATACCATGGTGCCAAACTCTGACACATTGATCCTGTTGGCTTTCATGTTCCTCTTGTAAGTGTCACTTTTGAGAAATTTGCTCCTGTAGAACACCTCGCCTGTGGCACACGCAACATACAGTATGAGTGTGCATAAGAACACGGCAACATACAACAAAGCATGCATGCGTGTGTCAAAGTGGATCAGAAATGCCGTCGACATTCAACAGTACATGCCTACATGCGTGCGTGTGCGTGCGCGTACCATTGGCAAAGGTGAAGCTATGGATCAGAGACATGCCATCAAACCAGTGGTTGTACTCGGTGTCTCCCACAGAAAACAAACCAGGCCCGTTTCTCAACAACGTGCCGTGAAGCCATGTGGGAATCTCACCTGTAGAAAACACATATTTATAACACGTACACAGTATATACATATTAGTTGTCCTTGACTTCTTCTCGATTCTGGTAAATTACCATGTATTGATTTTTTATGGATTTATTCATTTTTAAACAAGGTTTGTAAACATGCACAAGTGAGTATAGGCATTTTTCATCGTACAGTAGGCTATATCCAGGGTTGGGAAGCAATAATTAACACTTTATATAAATAGCAGGGTGAAGAAATGTGTGGGTTGATTTGAAAACAGGCAGAAAAGGCAGGTGTTTATTGTTAACACTAATGAACAGATTTCGAAAATGTAACAGTTCGATTATTAGATAGTTGAGATGTTCCTCAAAAGAACTAAAAATAGAACCGTACCTTTTACTTCTGCCTTCACGGGGTTTGGGGTTTCAGATCCGTTTTTTGCGATTATTGATTGCATCTCACCAGATTTTTTCCTCCGAGGTTGACGATGAGGTATGAAAATAATAATGATAAGATATTCTATAACCCAATCAGATATACGTGACTGCAGTCAACGCGGATTAACTGATTTATTGCTTTACTACAGGCTTTTTCAACTGCACATCATGCATGTAGTTCAGAGTCCAACCTGGTAGGTAACACATAGGCTGTGAACATGTTAACAACAACGATATAATAACTTTAGAGTAGTGCTTCTTATATTGTGGATGTCTTTTAGGGGGGTCGTGAAATTATTTAAATGTTTTGAAATCATATAATATATTTCTACATATTTCTACATCATTTCTGATTGTATTGAATTAGCTAAAAAATCATATACATTTTCAGGGTGACTCAACGCCCAATCAACCGTCACAGGTTCAATGTACACCGAGACAAACATTACAATACGACCGTGTTGATGATCCAGTATGGTTGTAGTTCATCGCGTATACACAAGAGGGAACTAAAACCTATATAAATCGCTCCCCTAACAAAGAGGCATTTTCACTTTTGTAGCCCCAAATCAATTTGGACCCTTAATATTAATACAACATCCTGCAATACTAGGCTAGTTGCAACATCTATATTTCTATTTATAGGCTAGAAAGTAATGTTCTCATTAGGCTAATGTCAATAAGTATATATAATATGTATTATTAGACAGTTAACAATAGTTCTACATTATTTACTTTAGACAGTTTTGAACAATTTATTAGGACATAATGACTTGTATGCATAGCAGTTACCTACCACATATCCTACCACAAAGTGAATCTGTTTAACTCAGTTTGAGTTATTCATACTATTATTAATGTAGCCTATAGTATTATGTCGTGCCGCCGTTCACTTTTGTTTGTTTTATTGATAAAAAAAAAAAAAATGTTCCTGTTATGATCATTGCTGTAATGATCCTGTTGATTGTTGAGGCTGCGCCACTCATGCGTGACGGCCACTAACGCGGCCTATGTGTAGTAGGCCTACGAGCCGACAGGGGAAATCGAGGCTAGTATCCGTAAACAGACACCGTTGTCACAAAATCTCCAGGAAAAAACGCCCCTAAACTCCGTTGCTTTTCCGGGTTGCTCTCTCCTCCCATTTCCATACGCTGGAAGTCCAGAAAGTACGGAAGAAAGTGTAACGCTACGGGTGTATTCCTGAAATTCCAAGCTTCATCCTCGCGCTGTCTGGACTGCAATCGCATCGGGACTGGCAGATAACCCATCCGCATATAACATTGGATTAAACAATATACAAATTCTGGTTTTAATAACCATCAGAGTGGCGCTGGCTTATTTGTTTACAGAGCTGAGTTGATGTGTGCGCGCCCAGGCCTGGGAATTGGGTTTGTGCGCGTTCCGGCGCGCTGCGCATAGAGAATACGAAGTGTAAATGTTTCAGCCATGGCAGTTAAGGTAAGGGGAGAATGTTTTACACTGGTTCTAAACGTTTTAAGTCGTCCTGAATGTGTTGTTTTGGTTGACATATGGCGTACAGTCTAGCGTGACGGGGCATATAAGCGCTCCTGAAAAAGGTCATACGGCTCAGAATACCGCTGATATTAAGGCTGTGTATGTATGTGTGTATGCGTCATGTGTATGTGTGTGTGTGTGTGTGTGTGTGTATATATTTGTGTATGTATGTTGTACAGGTTGCTGTGAAGGTATGAACAACAAAAGAGGAAGAGAAAGCTAGAGGGAGTAGGGGTAGAAAGAAAGTTTCAGGTGTTCAGAACAGCACACATCTGACAGGATGTCAGTTATGTTTGTGTGTTTCAGGTCAGGGATTGCAGACCCCAGATAGCCAGACCTTTCCTCTGGGAATGGCAGTTAATAATAGCAGGACAGTACTGAAGTGTGTGCATGCGTGCACGCCTGTATGTTTGTGTCTGCTTGGCTTTGTGTGTTGTACACTGTTAAACAAACCCAAGAGCGTTTGTTCAAGTTTTACATTGTTTTGATGAAGAACTACTTTGAAAGACAAATAAACCTCCCAATATAGTGTGTACTATATGTACGTGGAGGGGAGATACAGACGTGCGTGCAAAAGAAGATGGGCCATCACCTTGTAGATGTGTTGCTGATGTGTTTTAAATATATATTGAAAAAAAATATATATTGACTGTGTGTGTGTGTCAGGCGCAGGTGTTGTATGCTTTCACAGCTGAACCCGGAAACAATGAGCTGACGGTCCGAGAAGGAGAAACAGTCACTGTGATAGACCAGGTACACACACACACACACACGTACACACGTACGCGCACACACACAAACAACAGCTTAAGCTAATGAGAGAATGCGTGTACTTTATGTGTGTGTGTGTGTGTGTGTGTGTTGACAGAACATTGGTGGTGGATGGATCGAAGCTCAGAACTCCAGAGGACAAAGTGGCCTTGTGCCAGAAGACTATTTAGAGGTAACACACCAAAAATCTGCGATATCGGCCCGTTTCTGTTTTGTTTGATTCAGATGTCCACGGAAATGTAACCGGGGGGGAACAAAAAACAAATTAGTCATATGTATATGTGTGTGTTTATAGATCACTAGTACGGGACCAACAGCAACTCCTCTGGATAGCTACAGTACAGCAGCTGGCACCAACACACATTCGCAGGTAATGGCAACACACACACACACACACACACACATACTGTACACACACGCACACACACATACAGTACACGCATGCTCGCACCACACACATAGTGGGGAACAAAGGCCCTGTGAGAGCTAGTGTCAGTTTGCGACCATCTCTGCTGTCTTCATACTGACAGACTGTGTTGTTGTTGTTGTTATCGCACACTCCTCGCTGTGTATGTCACTTTAGGATGTGACCCCCATGTTAAAATGGCTAACTTCACAGCAGAATACACATGTTTACAGCCTAGTACAACAAACAGTTTTGCTCTCTAGAGCTTGTTCCATAAACAAGAGGGTGAGTTTTTTTTTATTTTATATAACCCATCATATTTAGTGAAATATTTAACCCATTATTATGGATAGAGAGGCATGACAGGCAGAGCCAGGCACTGCCAAGATGATGATGACCACAGCCAGCGTGAGCTTCAAACCTGTTCTTCAGAAAACCTACGGGTGACGTCACATAGGGTTTGTCCATTTCTAGAGGTTATGATAACAACAAGTGAATAGTTTCATCTTGGCTGTGGATATCTTGTCAGAACAAACTGCAATACTCGATACTTGCGTCTGATGTTTCTAGTGAGGCACACCTCCTATTTTGGTTCGGAATTACAGTACCTGTGCGGTTGAAATCGGTGTTTACAAAAATGTTGTCTTGGTTTGGCTGCATGCCCCTGCCTGCATCTGAGTGCCGTGTGGCCACCAGTCCTCCCTACTCCTCCCCCTAAAGCACTCATGGGATGCCATTCAATACCTTTTTTAACAGGAAATCTTTGTAGACACATTCTAATAGATACCTTTTTTTTTTATATTCAATACTGAGTTATACTTTATACAGTAAGGCGTGATGAGTAGAATGCAGAAACATGGAGTTGGTTCAGAATCAATCTTGAACAGGCCCTTTTGTTTACAACATAGCCATGTCATTACAGTTGTGTGTGTGTGTGTGTGTGTGTGTGTGTGTGTGTGTGTGTGTCTCGATGCAAGTGAACTGTG
>JAODUG010070414.1:0-13541 GCA_027564795.1 Aphredoderus sayanus
TCTCTCTCTCTCTCTCTCTCTCTCTCTCTCTCTCTCTCTCTCTCTCTCTCTCTCTCTCTCTCTCTCTCTCTCTGGAGGAGAGCCGCTGCTCTTCGAAGGACTCCACCGGATGCACGGGCCTCTGTGGTGGTCCTGGTCGGGTTGCTGCCGTGGCAACTTGGTGGATGTCTTTGTTCTTCTCTTGGCTGTAACACCCGTCTCCCGTGATCCCTCACCGATGTGCGCCTGACCGCAGGTGTTCCCCAGCGCACCCCAATCACGAACACCTGGGTTTGTTTATCATATCATGCACACCTGTGGGTTGGTGGGGGTTATATAGGTTTGGTATTGTCATGTTAAGTTTGTGGGTTTTTGTTAGCCACATAACTGCTGTATGAGTCCTTTTTTCATATTGATTATGAGCTTATTAAATTCATTAAAGTGCCATGCATTCTTCTTTTCCTTTTTCCACACTTGCTAACCGACTCCCCATTTCATTTGGAGTCACTCCTCTTACGCAAAGTTACATGGCTGCTTTTGATTCTCACATGACCAGGCTCAGAGCAGCTTTATGGCGTTTAGTATTTATTTGCGATCAATGGAAATGTGTTATTAGTTGTTTCGGTCTGCTTCTCTTACAAGGTAACGGGGTCTCTTTTGTGAGGAATGTAGAGCGGAGGTTGAAGTGTTATGTGTTCTCAAACAGGATGTGTCTCTCATTCTGGGGATGTGTAGGATGTGTCTGTACACTCCCTTACACATGCCAAGGTAATATTTTCTAGTTTTGAGAAAATATATTGATAATAATAAAAATCTCTCTCCTCTTATTTTAGACTTTAATAAATTAGGGAAATGGGACGGATGTACATTTATGCCAGATATATTGCTAATAAAGGCATGTCTTGACATATTTTAAATCCTCTGACAGATATGAGAGATACCATGGTTTAACATGCTTAAGCTTTAACAAATTTCTTCTCCTTGAAAAATAAGATTATAACATGTACATACTGTATACAAAGAAAAAAGTGTAAGCATAGATTTAATTGGTACAGATTTAAGACATTAGGGAGAGACCCATTTAAAGTAACAAACTCCTCTCTATGAATTTTTTTGTGAAACATAAATCTCCAGAAAGACCAAACACAGTTGGTAAGATGAGAAACACTGTTGTCAAATTTGCCCCTTTGGAACAAATCATCCTTCTCCAGTCTGCCCATGGCCATGGCTATTTACCAACAGTGCGAGGAACTGTATTGGAGTGAATAATGGCCTTCTATGTAAGCATCTGAACTGTTTCAGCATTATATGTTTGGAGTCAAGGGGATCTGAAGACTGAATGATAAAGATAAGAGGAAATGTATCTGCGAATCTGGGAGAAACAAAGACATTTATGGTGACTGAACAAGAACCCAAAAAGGATTCTATTTTCAGACTACATTAACCTTACATATCACAGTGGTTAAAGCAACAATTTGTAACTACCTAAACAACTTCAAAATAATTGAAATGATAGTATTTGACTTGTAATAGGAAGAATGATATACAGTATCTGTCATTGTCCCTCCATGTCCAGGAACCCAGATATTGCACTGTAACTTCGGCAACTGGGCACGAAATGTCTCGTGAGAACTGGAAAATGCTTTACGGTAACATTGCACACTCTACCAAGTATCGGCCTACAGATAGAAATCACATTTTTGCCGAAGCAAGTCAGGAGAAGTGTGAAAACATATTTTACATTAGGAAATGCCTTTAGTACCTTTCTTGCTCTTTTTTCTTTGAAAAAATATTCTCCAGGTCAGATAAAACTGATGTTACTGCAGCTGTTACTGTCGATCTCTAACTAAAAATAATCCACAGCTGCACACACAGGAGTGTAGAATTTCTGATGACATCTGAGGTAACGTTTGAGTGAAGGGAAGGAAAGATACATTTTGTATGTGCTTAGTTTGTTTGTGCTGTGATATCTTTACCCTTACATCATGTCCACATAGATTTGTTTTAACTGCCATTTTCAGATTTTCTGATAGTACAGAAAACAAACAACAAACCTCCAGGTATTCTTTTTAATATTTAACCCTCCTGTTGTCTTCTGGTTTCTTGCTTTGACACCAGATGGCGCCACCTGATTGTGTCTGGTTGTGTCTTTATTGTCAGTGCTGTGTGTTTTTTCTTTCAAACACGCACCTTGTTGTGCCAGCAGTACACATCATTTGTCTGTGTAAGCTGTAGAAGTAGCTACAAAGCGGCAAACAGAAGTGGTTAATGAAATTACAATGCTTTCTGTAAAACACTTCAGTTTTAACAATGTAATTAATACAGCAGCCAAACCTTTCAGGGAAATAAAAAGGTGTTGGCACATGAAAGTCTAACATGAGATAATCCTGTATAAATTATTGTTTTTTGCAGTAATGGGAATTTCAGCATTTCATCATTGTCCAATGCAAATGAGCCCATACTAACGGCAACAGTTTTCTGTGAGCAGTTTTAATGCAAATATTATGCTGATCGTACATCACCAGGACGACTTATTAATAAAGCTAGGAACTTCTAGTCGCCTGTTAGTGCAGGGTGATCCTCCGCTCATTTATCTAAAACTAATGTTCCATTTGCTGTACATCAGACCTGAAATGATCCGGATGCAAATTAGTGCTTAAAAATCAATGGTATTGGGACCTTCTGATAATGACATTTAATGTACAAGGAAGATGGCATCTTAGAAAAATCCATTACACATCTGTCCCCAAGGTCTACCTACATAGTTTGTGTACCCATTTCAGACGTTACCAAGTGCCACAGGGCATGAACAACGCAGGGGATACAGGCCACGAAAAAATTAGAATGTCAGAATTCCAAATAGACCTAAACCTTTGCCTTAAGATTCCATGTTTTTAGAGGTACTGTAAAACAACTTGCACACAAAAGCTTGCTTCTCCTGCAGAATTTTAATGGCTTCTTCAAAACATGAAAGTTTAGCTAAACTAGGCTAAGGAGGCTGTGTTATGTTTACCTCTTCCGTAAGCGGCTGTGTGTTTACACACCTTTTCTACAGGAGCAATTTTGATACATCAAACTGCCTGAGTCGGTTTTCCTCCCCATGACCCAAAATTGACAGACTAAAACATTGAAGACAAAAGAGTAACGAGAGTTTAGCCTTTTGGAAAAAAGTTTAAATAACTCCAAGTTTAGCATGTCAAGTCAATTTTATTTGTATAGTCCTTAATCACATTACTGTAACGATCTAAATGAAACTAAATCAGAAGTTAACCCGCAAAGGGGTAACACAAAGAGACTGGTATAAATAAACAGTGTAACAACAAGACGAGACAGGTGTGGGAGTCCCTGATTGCCACCTGTCACAGACCGGCTTTCAGTACTCTGGGGAAGGTGCGTGAGAGCGCACCCCTTCGGCAGGCACTGCCCCGCCACGGGACGTCGGCGTGACAGCACCCGCCCTCCTGGGTGTGGCTCCCGACACACCTGAACCCCAACTCCTGGTCGACGTCCATGGCCCGCACCCAACACCGCTCCTCGGGACTGTAACCCACCCAGTCCACCAGATATTGGAGTCCGTCCCACTGCCGCCGAGAGGACCTTGAAGAGCCCCACGTACCGGGGTGCCAGTTTCTTGCATGGCAGGAAGAGCGGGAGGTCCCGTGCGGACAGCCACACCCAGTCCCCTAGACCGGGGTGCTGGACCACCTTCCGTCTGCCTGGGTCTTCTGTCGCTGTGACGCTTCTTGAAGATAGGTCTGGGTGGCGGTCCAGACCTTCAATTTCCGTGTTGACGTCCTAGTCGACGGGACTCAGTACACAGGAAGCTGGTATGATGGTGACAAGGGGACTTGCAGGAGAGTGCGTCGGTGGCCGTGTTCTTCGACCTGGGCTGGTAGGTCAGGGTAAACCAGAACTGGGAGAAGTCCATCCACCTGGCTTGGCGGGGGTTGTGGCGCCAGGCAGCATGGAAGTACTCCAAGTTGCTCACGAGCACCCTCCAGCCGGTGTCTCCACTCCTCTAGGGCCAACTTTACTGCACGTAACTCCTGGTCCCCCATGTCATAGTTCCTCTCCGTAGGCACATGGATGGTGTTGAGGTGGATTGCCATGCTGCTGAGAGAGGACCGCCCCGATCTCGGAGGAGTCCACTTCCATGGTGAATGGCCTCAATGGGTCTGGAAACTGTAGAAGAGGGGTGGTTGAGAATCTGCCCTTGAGTGCGTTGAATGCTTTCGCGGCCTCCGGGGTCCAGCAGAGGCGTTGGCGTTGGCCTTGCAACAACGACGTGAGGGGTGCGGCGATGATACTGTAGTTCTGCATGAACCGGTGGTAAAAATTGGCAAAACCTAGCTAGGAACCATTGTAGCTCCTTGATGGTGGTTGGGACCGGCCTTGACCTGACAGCTTTCACCTTGAGTTCTTCCATCTGGGCTCCCTCCGTCATGATACAGTAGCCCCGGAAGGAGACAGCGGCTTGATGAAACAGGCTCTTCTCCCCCTTTACAAAGAGCCTGTGCTGCCGCAAGCGTTGTAGAACAGCACGCACGTGGTGGGCCACATGTTCCGGGAAAGTCAGGGAGTAGATGAGGATGTCGTCTATGTAAACGATGACAAACCTCCCCGACATATCCCAGAAAATCTTGTCCATGAATGACTGGAACACTGCTGGTGCGTTGGCCAGAAGGGCATGACGAGGTACTCATAGTGGCCCGACGTGGCGCTGAACGCAGTCTTCCACTCCCTGTCCCTCCTGGACTCGGACGATGTTGTAAGCACTCCGGACGTCCATTTAGTGACGTGGCTCGCCTCATGCAGCTGCTCGATGGTGGACAGGACGAGTGGCATTGGGTATTGGTATTTCACAGTAATGTTGTTGAGACCCCGGAAGACGATGTATGGACAAAGCCCTCCGTCCTTCTTGCCAATGAACAAGAAACTCGAGGACGCTGGACATGTGTAATGCCGGATAAGTCCTTGTTCCAGCGCCATGGCCACGTACTTCTCCATCATCTACGTCTCCACCACCAAGAGCGGGTAGATCTTGTTTCAGGGGGGCGAGGCACCTTCTATCAGGTCTATGGCGCAGTCCCAGGAGCGGTGAGGAGGGAGACACTTTGCCCAGTCCACACTGAAGACATCGGCCAGGTCCTGGTACTCCTAGGGGATGTTGGGCTAGAGGGTGCTCTGCAGGCCCTCCACTGTTGTTGTTCCACACGTTGTTGGTAGGCAGGTCCTCAGGCACTTTTTTGACCATCCCTGGATCTCCCTCTTCCACGGGAGACCCAGGATGATCGGGTGAATGGAGGATGCCAGTACCAGGAGCTCCAGTCTCTCTGGATGGACAGGGTGACTAAACCGTCGTGTCGGCAGCTGCAGTGAGGACACAAGCAGCCGGTCAACGAAACTCCCAGTGGCGCCGGAGTCAATCAGCTGTAGTGACATGAGGATGAGTACCACCGGACAATAAGACCGAGCAACAAAATGGACCACTAACAGAATCATACTGCAGAGAGCCCACCGTACTCGGTCGGGTCAGTCTAGTACTCACCGTCTTGCCTGCCCATGGCTTGAGGTGCGGATACTCCTTATGAATGTGCCCGCCCTTGCCACAGTACAGACACAGCTGGACGCCGCTACTGTCCATAAAGACCTGCATACTCTGTAGCGGTGTCCTTGCCTTGCTGGAGCTGTAAGCTGCTCCCCTGGATCTCTCCCCCCCTCAGGATGGTCGAACACCGAGTCAGGACCTGTGGTCTCCACTGTTCCATACTGCCGTCACCCAGCTGAGGGCGCGACCGGTGAGGAAGGAGGTTAACAGTGCTATCTTATCCCTGTCAGTTAGCTGCCCCTTCCCGAGGTACAGCTCAAACTGCAGGATAAAACACTGACAGCCACACGGATTATCCCCATACTTTTCCAAGGAACTCCTCCCTGGCTCAGTTACCGACGAGACTCCAGTTCCCCTGCTGAAGCTTCCGTCACCTTCACACGCACTGGGATCGGGACCTCATCGGCAGGGAGGGGTGTCTGCTGGGCCAGCAGATCGCCACAATCCCCCATCTCCTGGAGTCTCCTCTCCAGCGTAGCTAGACAGTCCGGCTCTCCACCACCCTCCGCTGCGTCCATGCTAATCCACAGTATGTATCAAAACCACCCCATACAAACACTAGGGAAAACCAATTTGGTTAAAGGCGGGTTATTCTGTAACAATCTAAATTGAATCTGAAGTTAACTTAACAAAGGTTTGTTTAATAACACATGCAGAGAGATTACAATGACAAAGCAAAATATCCCCCAAAGTGGTAACACAAAGAGACTAGTATATAAACAAACGTCCCTGATTGCCACCTGTCACAGACCGGCTATCAGTACTCCGGGGAAGACGCGCGAGAGAGCACCCCTTCGGCGGGCACTGCCCCGTCGCGTGATGTCGGCATGACAATGACAGTCTCAAAGGACTTCCCAACATTTCACATGAAACAAACAACACCCCCTGAACCTGCTCCTCAACCCGGGCAAGGAAAAACTACCATAAAAAACCCCATGGGTAAAAAAGGGAAGGAACCTTGAGAAGGGATTACAGAGAGAGGAATCCACCCTTGCAGGACAGTTAGGATGCAATAGGTGTTGCTAGGCAACATAAATGAGCAATAATACATTTAACGTAAGGTATCACACTGTGCATAAAATAAGTAACCCTTGTATAAAATAGAGTTTTTAGGCATTTTTGGAAATGGCATTTTCTGAGGATGCCAAATATGCCTTTTTTTATTGGCAATACATTACAGCAACATTTCAACAATTAAGTTACAAACAATACCTCACAACTAAGAAACATGAAGACAGGCATATATACAATGTTCACAGGTGTTCAGAATTCCGGTGATTGGGATCGATGATGCAAGTGATGTGATGATGATGTGGACTCCTGGGATCGCGAACGGGAAATCCCAGCTGATCCCAAAAATAAACTGTTGAGTGCAACTATGTTTCTGTGATATTTTTGGTGGGAATTTGTGTTGATAGCAATTACTATTGGACGTTTTGACTGCAGCAACTTATGTAATGGCCTGAACTTGATCTGGTTGTTGTTCTGGTACTTTGGCTCGCCATAAGACATGATGGGCTAATTAAGTAAAGGGCTTGATTAAAGAGAAAATAATTAATGTAGACAACGGATATTTGAGATTTGCATTAAATTATATCTATACACAGATTGGAGGCTCAATACAGGTCAATGGCAATCACCAAGCCATGGCAAACACCATCGCCCATGTTTGTAAGCTGTCAACATTCCTCCCTTCACTGAACCACTGTGTGAATATAAAACTAGTCATATTATACGATTTGACTTGACTTGATACGATATGATTTGTGTCATTTTATAATATGCTTCTTTGACTGCCCCCTACACACATACTACTCATTTTGCCTAATAGCTACAATTACTGAACCATGACAAACAAGAATGAAATGAACCCCGCCAGGTTCAAAACATATGTGCATACCATTCACATGGTGAGCAGCAATACAGAGCCACACCTGACAGTGACATAAAACAATGTCTCCTTCTCCTTCTGTTTGAACACATCTCCTTGTGAATTTCCTTCTCTAAATGTTCATGTCACCTGGGGCTCCATACACTTGCTATTTACACTGATTACATTTTGATTCATCATATTAGTATTCGATACAATATCTGGGTAGTTTACACCATAATTTCATTTTACTACTTTTCTGACTGGCATATTAAGAAATATGGAGCAGTAAAGCTGCTGTAGGTAGGATTTGAAAGAAAATAATACAGTTTTAAAAATCAACCACCCAAATTCCCACCCTGTCCTCCAATGGTCTGTTATTGAGCCCCATTTATATACCTGTTGTACCTGTGTGCGCGTTCATGTGATTGACAGGCTAGCTAGATTTGCCTGCCCAATTAGGGAATAGAGGGCCTGACTAGTCAAAAATCTCAGGTAGTTGGCAAAATGTAAATCAACTAATATAGAGGCTGGTGCTATTAACCAGAACAGATATGTTTATGACATTTGTAGCAAATTACATTAAGTATAGCTCTAAAATCCTACCTACACTATAGCACCTTTAAGTCATTTTGAGCTCACAAAATTGTTAAGCAAACATTAATAAAGAGCTCTTTATACAGTATGTGCAGTATGTGTGTATTATTGATTAGTCATGGTCAGAATCCTTGATTTTCACAGCATGTAGCCCATGTTTCTTGCTATATACTTAATTTGACTTTGAAGCTTTCTTGTTACTTTATTTTATTACAGTATTTACTTGTTCAATGTTATCAGTTCCAACCAATTTCACACAAATGCAGAATTGCCCATTTTGCTCAAAATGAGCACATAGTATTACTCTGTGCCTTCTACTGGCAGACTGCCATGGACAGGCTAATACTTTTTATGTGGACAATTCTTCTGCCAAGAGAGATTGTGTATGGTGCTATAGAACAGATGGACAGATGCATAAACAGAATATATACAGTACACCCTCATATGCGCTTTCCTCTCTGTCAGTGCTACATAGTTGTCAACTTTGGGATAGGTTGGAAACTATGTATGTCTCAAACAAAAACAGCACTCTTTTCCTATCTGTGGTTCCAGACGGGTTTGGGAGAGCAATGCTGTCAGTAAGGGTTCTGTCATGGAAGAGTTGGTTCTGGCAAGCAGGCATGCACAGCTACACACATTCATCCTAGCTGTTGCTCACACAGTGCTAAATGGCTTAGCCTGAACCCTCTCTAGTCTCAAACACACAGTTTAAACTGTTTCAGATAGGAGTGCAAGAGCTTGCACATCCCTGCAGATCGTGGTTAATAATTGATTTTAACCAGGAAGAATTTTGCTATTTCCATATTTAAGAGTCTTGAGGATGTGACTGATTTATGCAGCAGCAAAGTGTGGGAACAAATGTGTGTATGTGTGTGCGCATGCAGTGTGTGCATGCATGCATATGGGTGCGAATTTTATGATCTAAAGTACCCCCAAGGATATTATTAAATCAAAGTTATACTGAGATGTTCTGAGAGCAAAATATACAATTCATAAAATATATATAAATGTTCATCTACAGGTGATGTTTTATTAATTTAAGTAAACCTTTACCACGTGTCTTGTGTCTCACTGTTTGTGTCTTGTGTCTCACTGTTTGTGTCTTGTGTCTCTTTAGTATTTCAATTCTAGTTTACATCCTTGTTTTGATTAGCCTTTTCGCTCCTTTGCCCATCGGATTTACGTGTTCCAGATACTTTGCTTATTTTTGACCCTGTGATCTGCCTAGCCCTTTTTGTACTGTAGCTTAGTTTAAATTTGATTACCCGTGTTTGGACCCCTGCCTGTTTTTTCACAACAAACCTGCCTGTACCCTGCTTTTAAATAAACACCTGTTGATGATCCGCGTTTGGACCATCAACTCCTGTTTATGGTATCGTGACAACTAATGCCTTACTAATAGATATAACTGCAAAGGGGAACCTTATTGCAAAGTGTAAAACACATGACCATCTATTAATGAGTTACTATTTACACTTCCCTAATAACACTTCCCTAATAATCACAAAATACATAGTAAAACAACAGAAATAAGGACATCTTTACACAAAACCCATGGGATATTTTCACATTGGGATTTTCACTATAATACATTTATTTCAGTTGGTTCCTATGGTTCCTTGCTTTCTTTTAATCACAATTAGCACTGTTCAATGTTCGGCCCATGGGTGCACTGGTGTGGGGATGCCAGATGTCAAGAGTCAAAGGAAATGGGTTATTTATAGTTGTTTTGGCCCCATTCTTTTATAAGGTGCTGGAGCCTGTTTTATGAGCAATGTAGAGAGGGGGTTGCAATGTGATGTGTTCACAAACAAGATGGGTGCCACATTCTGGAGATAGGGTGGCCCAGCCAGCCTAAGTGGCTACAACATAGAATGTAAAAGGGGTTGGAATTGTCATGTGTTCAAAAACAGGATGTGTCTCCTCCTGGGGAGAGGCAAGTCATGTGTTATTATATATAGTTCTATGGTCTGTACACACCCTTACAAGTGTCTCTTGCTAGTCCTTTTTATTAAGACATACTTCATTACCATGGGTGTGACTAAATTCCTTCCAAGTTAATCATCCTCACTGCTCTAGCCATCCAATAAAGGAGCAATTAATATGAATACAGTTATTAAGATTAATGTTCACAGTAAAAGGAAAGAATATGTTCAGGACTTCAGTCATTATTATGGATCGGATGGGGACTGGTGGAGCCAAACTATGAGTCAACAGTGAGGTTATATTGTATATATGTATTGTATATAAGGTAGGGGCATGGGCAGTAGTGTGGAGCATGATGACAGTGGGAGTGAGGAGCAGTGGCTGGAAGGCAGAAGACAGGGAGGAGAGAACAGGCAGGTGGGTGGTGATCCTGGGCAAGAAGAGTTAGAGGACGTGGAAGACAGACAGATAGAATACACCAGAGGTTCTTTGTTTAAATCTATAGCCATTCAGAAACGCGGTCCAGAGGGAAGCCTACAATATTGATCCTGCATGAGGTGGCCAGAGCAGTCTAGAATGGCATTGGCCTTTCTGAGCACATGCCTGTTCAAGATTTAATGTATCTGTTCCTGGTTCACCACAATAATCTTATTGGCTACTTTAACTTATGCAATCTCAATATGGTGTACATTCATCCCATAAAATGTCATTTTTTCAGATGGGCTATAATATTTTGAACATACAATACCAGTTAGGGAGTGATTTGTTCTATATAATATGTCCACCTATACCACAAATAGCTACAGGTAAACAGATTTTACAGGAAACTGTCATATTATTAAATCTGTCCACAGAACTGCCATCCTGAGGTGTTTATTGAAAAGTAGATACTTCAACAACAGGTGACTACTTTAATTTGACTTTGTATATTAGTGACATCAGTATTTTTATTGTATGAATTATATATAGGCAGTGTTACAGGAAACAAATGCCTTGTAATCATTAGGTTAGTCAGTGGTTGCTTCAAGATTCATGACATGTCTTTAGCAATGGTTTCATGTTATTATTACTAAGTAAGTAATATTATAGTATTATTGTTGTTCCATTGTAAATTATTAGTATAACTAAAGTGAACCCTTATTTACAGGATAGAAGATGGCAACAACATCAAAAAAACATATACATGTATTTTGGGATTATTGCTTTTGGTCTTGTGTTTTCATTATCATTTTTTCTTTACAATAAATATTCATCTGAATTTCGCATTTTTTAAAACAAAAACAATTTTTTTGAAACAATTGTCCTCACAAGCAGGAAAAGAGAAAAAACCATTGTTTTGACCTGGTTTGCACCTCTTGGTGTGAAGTTTAATTTCAATGACTGCGGTAAAGATGTGTGTTAACATATGATAAGATCCCTATACAATGTATCATTTTCTTTCACAGAGGACTCTATCCAGATTTGCAGGACATGCCCCAAGGTCCACGTCCACCTTTTCAAAAATGGATTTGGCACCATAAAGAATCTCCAAATAATACCATTTGTATATAAGGAATTGACAACTTATTTAACCTTTCAATGAGCTATAGGAGATATGCTAGTATCCCTGTGAGATTTGATTTGTTAACCAAGAAAATGGTATCAGAGGCTGACTTGACCATTCCTGCAAAGGACAAATTAGTTTGTTGGATTGTGAGTAACAACAATCAAGCAACTGGGACAGCTGTACGAGAGGCATACTACAAGGAGCTTATTAAACACATTAAGGTCCATGTCCTTGGTTCTGTCAGTGGCTGGCCATTACCCCCTGAGCAGTATTACAAAGTGTTAGGCAGCTGCAAGTTTTACTTGTCATTCGAAAACTCCATCCACAAAGACTACATCACAAAAAAGTTGAATGGACCCTTAGTGTCAGGAACAGTGCCAGTAGTTTTAGTGTTTGTGCGTTCCGATGCCTTTATTCACGTCAATGATTTCGTTGATGCTAAGTCCTTGGCTGAATTCCTGCTCTATTTGGACAAGAACTATGAGAAATACATGGAATACTTTTGGTGGCAGAGGTTTTTCAAGGCAACACCCCATCTACTGACAACGCAAAATGAGTTTACGCAACCAGCCTGTTATTCCTGTGATCACATAGCAAGACAAGGGATACAATGTTGTCCATAATCTTTACGATTGGTACTTCAATACATAAAGTCGCCTGTCAATTTCATTTTCTATATCTGTATCCTATTTAGATCATCTTAAAAATCAAATGTAACTCTTTGTCAAGTATCTAATAATCACTGTTTTACATTTTATTGTGGTGTCGTTATACTTAAATGGTCTTAAAATGGTATATGGTCAATCTTGTGTTTATTGATATACTGTAATGATGAAACTTCTTATTTGCTCTTACTGAATATGTTACACTGGACTACTGTTTTGTCTGCATTTATTTGGGAAAGTGACAACCACAACACATTAAAATCTACCCAGAAAATAAAATGTTCTATTCCATAATTTATAGGCTCATGGTGTGTACTGTATAGCATCACGTCATTGGCAACGTTACTGATAGCTCAATGAAATACTGAAACTGCACCATATGGCAAGTGGTTTTGACATATACTCTACATATTAGTAGAAGTACATATTCTTTACTTACTAGTACTTTTTCCAATAGTTAGTAACTATTAGTAACTTTTCCAATAGTTCATTGTATATTTTCTTATTGTACTAGTATTAGATAGTAGTCTACATATTCATAAATACTAGTAAGTATTACTTACTTATTATTATCTATTCAAGTAATTACTTTTATATATTCCGGTGTTATTGTAACATATTGCTGCTAACCCTCCTGCTGTTCTCCGGTTCAAACTGACCCAACGTACTACCTTCTGTTGCCAGCAGAAGGCACCAATTCTAATTCTACACCTTACACAGACATATGATGTCTATGTAAGCCATCAAAACATAAAAAGGTAGGCCATCTGCTGGCGTAAGAAGGTAGTGCATTTGAAACCCGAGGACAAGAGGAGGGTTAATTTAGCAATTGAAAACAATGGGTCTCTGCCCACTGAATAATTATAAAAGGAAGAGCAGCAGCCTCCTCTGCCTCTATGGACCAACTTTCTCTGATATATCACTGTGTTTGCATTAACAACCGCACCTCTATGAACTGCTATATGTCAACTTTCCCCATAAGTCAACTTTAATATCGTAACATCTTTAACATTAAAGGTACTATGCTTATTACATCAAAGCAATAATACACAATTCAACCAAACTAGCCGGTCAACAACACTATTTTATAATCTTCCTGTGTGGCTGGCTTAACCCTCGTAATGTACTCAGAAATCTAGTTTTTGGCCACACGGCGGCGCCATATGATTGTGTATGATTTGTGTGTTTTTCAATTTGCATTGCTGAGTGTATTTATTTAGTTATTAATTATTTCTTTATGTATTTAGGTTGTTTTATGTACCTTTTAACCCTGCTGTTGTCCTCTGGTTTCAAACACACACCTTGTTGTGTCAGCAGTGCACATCATATGTGTGTAAGCTGTAGAATTAG
>JAODUG010070436.1:0-13541 GCA_027564795.1 Aphredoderus sayanus
GTGTGTGTGAGAGAGAGAGAGAGTGAGAGAGAGAGAGAGAGAGAGAGAGAGAGAGAGAGAGAGAGAGAGAGAGAGAGGGAGAGGACATAAGAAACCAAGCCTCACATCTCCCCCCTCCACCCCCCCCTACAGATCATTGTGTTCATGTGCTACGGCATCATGTTGAACAAGTGGGTGCTGCAGACGTACCAGCCGGACTTCATGAAGAGCCCGCTGGTCTACCACCCCGGCCACCGAGCCCAGGTGTGGCGTTACGTCAGCTACATGTTCATGCACGTGGGGTAAGCGTACGCACGCGCACGGCAGTGTGGTTAAAGGGACCCTCCGCCATTCCTGTGTGCCTTTACGCTTCAGATTGGTTAAAGGGACCCTCCTCGATTCCTGTGTGCGGCACACACCTCGATATCTGTGTCCGCACACATGTCCCTCCTGTGAGCCTGTGAGCCTGTGCCTGGCAGGCACTGTTCTCTACCCCTCCCCCTACAAAGCCTGCATACTTGCACTGTTCTCTACCCTGATGAAAACATAAACACTGACTGTGGTCAGTGGATTATGTGTGTGTGTGTGTGGTGGGGGGGTCCCTTTAACAAGCCGAATGGAAGGATGGCCCAGTGTGTGTTTCCCAACAGCCGGGCCTGTTTAATGAATCAAAGAATCAATCAACGAATCAATCAATGAATGTGAAAAACACATTCTGTTCAGGTTTAGTACCAATGGAGTATAATTTAAACCCTCACATTTTATGGCAGGGCATTTCCATATCTGTTGCAGCACGGGTAATATTAACGTAGCCTTAATGAGACAGACGCATCCCTGTGCACAAAGCTAGCGGTCTGGTACACAACACACGAAGCCCGTTCATTAGGGTACACTTCCATCATGCTGGTCGGACACATGCCATCTGCCATGCGGCGCTAATTGATCAGCTAATGACACAGGCAGTGCCAACCGACGGGTAACTGCTGGGAGCCACTGCTGCAGGTAAAGACCAACTGACGTAAGCGTCTCCGAGGACTGTTGCTACGCTGCTGTGTGAGCCACTCTGAATAATAATCGAAGAAAACAAATACAGGTCCGGGCTGTAGAGTGCATCTCCTAAAACCAGCTGAGTCAAGGTTGTCCTAAAATAAAAAGGACAAGCCGCCTCACACAGAAAACAGCATATATAAGCTTTAACCTTCCATGACTGCAACACACACACACACACACACGCAAGATATAAGACTTATAAACCCAAATGTCTTTAACACTCGGTGGTGGTGGTGAGTGGCAGGACTAAGCAGTGATATCATCTGGTCTGTTGCATGTCTGGATGTCTGCAGATAGCTAGTGAGTTATTTCTGCTATCTGGGTCTGATCTTTCTACCTGTGAAGTGACGATTCTCTCCCCCTTGGCTTGCGCCCCCTACAGGTTGGAGCAGCTGGGCTTCAATGCTCTACTCCAGCTCATGATCGGCGTCCCTTTAGAGATGGTGCACGGCATCTTACGAATAAGCCTCCTGTACATGGCAGGTGTAGTAGCAGGTCAGTGGCAACACACAGTTGTTTGTGGGATATTGTGCGTGTGCATGTATTTCTTTTTTCTTTCTTACATTTTACACAATCTTTACACTTGTTTACCACAAAAGCATGGTTTTACAAACCATTAAAATGTATCTGTACAAAATCAGTAACTGATATTGTAGATATCATAGGGGTGCATAGTAGCACAACACGAAACGTAAATAAAACTCGAGAATATATTGGCAACCTTGGTTTTACTGTCCTGTGGATGTTTTATTCTGGTCCTCATTATCTACAGTATTACCAAGGTAACAGTTTCTTCCTGTGCTTGTATGTGTTTCTCACTCCTGACATGTTTTTATAATGCTGTGGTTTGTATAGCGAGGACTGCGAGAAGTAAACCTACTTTGTTTGTATATTACATTTTTGTTTTTGTTCTGAACTGAAAGTGCCTCAACGATATGCAGTACTGGCTTAGATTTCTCTGTGTTGTGTTCTTTGGACACAACATTATTAAGTGAATAAAGCAACACTGAACATGAATCGTAGAGCCAGTTGTAGCATCGCTCTATTTCCCAGGAGGAGGTGGCAGTGCTCAAGTCGCTGTTTACAAGAGCTCAGTCATTTGCAAGTCATTTTCGTCCTAGGGGGCAGCTGGGAGATGGGGTCCATTTCAATCCGCGCTGATTGTGAAGCAAGATATTTTCCCCAGCCGCTTAGCTGTTGGTCTTCTGCAGCAGAAATCATATTGACACTGAAACACAACTCTGCCGTTTTTCTTTTTATATTTTCAATTTGCACCGTTCACTTGTTTTGCCACTTGTAAATTATTTGCAGGTTAATATTTCGTTACCAACAAGGCATGCACCTGAATCTCCACTGTAAGGTTGCATTTAAGATATACTAATTATTTTAAGTTAAGGCACTTAACAAAAAATATCTCTTTTGATAACCTCAGTTCCTTTCCTGTCCCTTCTCTGCACACTGTACGATGCTGTAAAGACTGCTCAGATCTCCTTATGTTCACTGAAACATGCAGGCACACACACACACACACACACACACGCTCATGAATTATTGGAGCTTTGGTTTATTTTTATGCCGGTGACAGGGAGCGAGTGAGGGAGTTTGGGGAGGAACGCATGCTTTCTGTTGTGGGACGGGTGAGGGGTGGTGTGTGTGTGTGTGTGGGGGGGGGATGCTTGCTGGGTCTTATTAGGTTTAACTGCAGAGTTAACCGATGAGGAGGGCAGCAGTGTAATACAGAGCCTTCTCATATAGACAGTGTTCCTGCTCCTGCTAACATTAGTGACACTGCAGCATGAGACTGCGCTTGTTTCAGTTTGGATCAGCTTGGTGGTCCTATGAGAAATCTATGGCTCTCTCACACAGGCACACACACACACATACACATGTGGGCACACACACATATATACATATATATGTGTATAATAATATGCATAATCTGTGGTTTTGTTGAAATATTAAAAGGTCTAGTGTGAAATATTACATGTTATGTTTTAGCCAAAAACTGTGATCCAAAGTGTGTGAATCACTTTGTATTTGCGTTCTAACACAATGGTGGTGTAACTTTTGCTCCACATAGTTCCGCTCAGCCGAGAGATTTCATTTCATGCGACTGGAGAAATAATACTGATAAAATAATAATAGATTTTATACACTCTGCCTTTAAGATATAATAAAATATTAGTCAGTCAGGTTTAATTTATGAGCCTTTTCTCCCATGAGATCCTCTATATTCTCCCATGTTATTGTAAATTCACATGATATTGAAATACTGAACAGCTTTACCCAAGGCTTTGTTTAACAATTTCAATTGTTTATTTGCTTCAAAAGTGTTTCTGACACACAATATGCCTTATGGCTAATCAACCTACACACACAATCACCTATTGTAGCTGTTGATAATAAAAGATTTCTGGGCTCAAATAAAGTGTTGTAACAGTGTACAAAGAATAGTTTGAGCTGCTAAGTTGTATTTAAATATGGTTGATGGCAGATACTGTACTGTTTGTCTGGCTGTGTATCTTCTGTGTATCTGTAAATATTTTTTTAGAGCTGTGTAATGTGTTTTATGCGTGTTGAAGATAATTGGTGCCACACGCTGAAAACCCATGATTAGACAGGGGCTTTAGAATATTTCATGTTTTTCCTTTTTTGACAATGTCCTAATTTTGCTTCACGTGTGCACATGATGTTCATATTTGTATGACATCTCTTACCATCGCAGGAGCTGACTCATGTCAGATGTAGCTGTCAGTTCTTGTTATGCTAGCTTCTGTCTTATTCTTTCTTATACCTTTCCTGTTATGTGTGTGCATGCCTGTATGTACTAAATGGATGTTTGATACATGGGGCTGCATTTCTGAAACGACTACAGGCTTGGGCCCAAACGCAGACACCACAAGAAACTGTTAATTAAACAGCAAGGAGACAACAGAGACAGGCGGGGTCAAACATTGTGGCAGGTATGATCGTAAGAGGGGCAGGCAGGTAATCAGGCACAATAGTAATGTGGGCAGGCAATGCTCAGACAATAGGCAAACACCGTCAATTAAAAATGCAGAGATGTAGTCCAGGGACAGGCAAACTTGAAGCAGCCATACAGGCAGAATCGATGGGTTATGGAAAGGCATGTAACAGACAAGGTCACACACTTGATGAACTATCAGCCAAACAGTGGGAAACACACGGACTACACAAGGGCTGGTTGGAATAGAAAACAGCTGGGAGACAATTAACAAATGGGCATGGCTGGGAGGAATGCACAGGAGCTATGGTGGAATAAGTGAGACTCACTGAACGATCAAAACATTCAGTGAACTTTTTTTTTACGTTTACTCAAAAATGTTCAAAACGTTCTTACTACTTTCAACTACTTGTCGTTTGCTGCGTTTAATGGGCTTGGAGACTGTTGCTCAATGACGTGTAGAAAGTGTAGCGGCATATTTGGAACCTGTTCGTGTTTTATAAGTAGACTATTTGTGAGTATTTATCATTATTATTTAGTACCAGTGCCAAATGTCGCTTTAAATACCACTTATTTAATCCTAAATGTATGCTGTCTCATTCTGATATGAAATGCAGAAATATACCTTTTGGACGTATCCTTCACTTGGAAGTGCTTTAGTGCGCTATGCATTGACAGAGGTGGTCCATCATCTGTAGAGCTGAAATGCAGCAATCCACAGCAGTAAAACACAAACAATGGCTTTGTTGTTGTTAGCCTACTAGTTGTTCAACCTACTACAGCCCAACTCCTCCCTGCTTTGTAACCTGGCATTCAGTCCGCTATATGTTCATTGAACATATAGTAAATGTTTCATCATCCTGAACTCAGGTAATGTCCATTTTTCTAATGCTAGTGTAATTGTCGTATAAATATGTGAAAATACATTTACTTCTACCTCTGTGCAATCAAACTGTAAAATAAATCTGACACTCTTTATTAGACTTATTGCAGTCCCTCAATAATCCTGGAAGCTGTTTAATTTAGATGTTCAATACAGGCTTTGAAATACAGTATATCAGTTTAGAGATACGTCAAAGATTCTGTCTGACGCTGTGATACTGTTTCTCTATGGTGCTCTGAGGCTCTGCTGCCTTTCTTCTCACTGGTCATCACCTCCTCCATACTTTGTCGTTCCTCCTGAGGTCCATTCATGTCCTCCAGAGTAGCTCTAGGCCCAGACGTTATCAGGAGGCTGGAGGTGAAGTCTTCTGACCCGCTGTGCTCATCTCAACTCTCCTGTCAGACGCTAATGAGGTGGTTGTTGTGTTTATCCGCCTGGCGCTCCGTCAGAGCTACGCCTTCCGGAACAAGTCGCTCCTCCACTTCATTAATTACCGGCAGAGGAAACATGAGGAAACTCATGCACACAGAGTATGTCTTATGACGTGCTGTCGAATATGAATAATTTAGAGTGCCGTAGTCTTGAGTTTCAAAATGCACGTCAACATGCAACATGATAAACTATACAATTGGTGAACATTTTATATAAACATAACTTATTAGTCTATGTTTTCTTACATGATTAATGGCCCCTTTCATAGATATTTCCTGCAATAATATACTATATGATTTGTCTATGTGGTAATAAACTAGCTATGCAATACATGTTGTATGTGTGACAGTATGAGTGTATACTGTACTGTATATGTGGTACTAATATATCATGTGTAAAGCATATAAAAAAAAAAATATATATATATAGTTCCCTTTGGTGATAGCATCTGCTGAAGAATGTGATTTTAAGTCATCAGTGCTATTTGAAAACATTTCCACAGTAACTTTGGTTAGGTGCTCCATGTTGGTTGTAGAGAGCCAGGGCTTAAAAGGAAATCCAGGTTTGATGCTTCTGAATGTTGAACGTCCACGCTAAGTGAGGATATAGAAAGCCCCCTCCACATATTGGCACAGGAAGGGATGATTACAGTATTTCTACAGCTACTGAATGGAAGGCAGCTGAACTCTCATCATGTCATCCAAATGTCATCCATTTCGTTGCAATTTGGTAGCGGCACATTTTATGTCAGCAATTTTAGTTTGTAGACATCCCTGGAGCTTAGATAGACAACTTGGAAAAATCCATGAGCCCAAAATTGATGAATTCACAAGCACAAGACATACAAGTTACTTTTGATGCGAGTTTTCCACTCAGATAATGGTCGGACGTCCATCAGAACGATCTGCCGACTGCCATAAGGAGTCTGAGACTCAAATGTAATATAAATTACCTTAATTGTTTCTTTTGGAAAACGGGGCTAGACCACAGATCCAACTTTGGAGAATCGAGCAAGCTTTAATTTCTACCAATCACCACAACGTGATTATTTCAGTTATTAATCACTTAGTAGTCAATGAAGAATGCTAATTAGTGATAATCGGCTATGTTGCGATTGGTCGTAAATTAGTAACGGCCCTCGGTGGACTGGTGGTTCAGATTAACCTGGAAGGTTGGGTGCTAAGGAAGATAGTCCAACAGTAGGGTTGTGCCAACAAGACTTGGACTGTGATGTCTCCGCTCGGGGAACATATACCTGGGCAGAGACGGAGAGAACAGAAGGTTAGATCCATCACTCCCGTTGCCAGAGGGGGCTGATTTAGGTCGCAACTCTAATTTTGGCCCCCGTCTCACTGGCCTGCCTGACGTACGGGTGATATTTAACTCGGATGAGATTGGCCCCGGGTCAATTTGGTGAAGGGCTGGCACGGAATTGCCACTTTTATACCCTTGAGTTGTGGCGCTATGTTTGTGACGCCTGGGTAAGATGAGCATGAGTTGTGCTGTGTGGCATGTTTGATGTGAACATCCTCGGGTGGTACAGTACAATGGGAAAGCAGTTGGCACAAACCGTTTTTGTGCTAATCCGTTTAGAAATGGTTGCTTTTTATTTTTAAGGTAAAGAGAAGGTCAGTTGTCACTAGAACACAGTCGACATAGGAGGTATGTTTCGTTAGCTGCATTAACATCATATCTGTGGTCCCTGGTAGTCTGGGACATAGCGCTGGCGTCAAAACCTGCAAGTTGACGGTTGACAGTATTTTGATTGACATGCATGACGCCCAACTATATAACGTGTCGACTAAATCAGACTTACAGTATACTGGAGGAATACATTGGGAAACTCACCATCAGTCTGGCTGTTGGCAGATATTATACAAATATGTTAAGTAGGTATGGTTAATGCTGAACTGAAATTATTATTATTATAATTAATTAAATTGAAGATCTGCACTAGCGTTGCACTGGAATTGCGTATAGCCTACAGTGTTATTAGGGTCTGACAGCCTGACAGCCTGACAGACTGAGACGACAGTATGTCCCTAACACAGAGAGCCTGCACTCTGAGCGGGATTTTGGTCTACCAACACCCCGTCAGTACCGTTTAAGAATTGAGAATTAATTGGCAGCTTTTGTCACATATTAATAGATTAAATATAACATGGAACACGCCCAGAGCATCAAGACAGTAATCTTCCTGGCAGGTGTACACTTACAGGTGGACTCTGTTAGCTGTTTTATTGAAGGAACGCTCCTCAGTTGTGCAGTGGTGGCTCCAGAACCCCAAATGTCCACCTGTGTGTGTGTATGTGTGGAGAGCACAAGTGCGAAAGGGTTTGCTCTCTTAGAGTTTAAAACCAAAACAAGATTTCTGGGGCAATTCCGGAAACAAATGTAGGGCTCCTTTACCGTGATTGTACTTCATCATAGTCTATTATTAAGTACAGCCATCGCAGTCAAATGTGTTCAGTCATAAGGATGCTATATATTGTTTTAACAATGCTCATGTGCAACTCAATACATGTTGTGTGCTGATCTGCTAACTGCAGTGCGTACACAGATGGTTTGGGAGCCTTTCCTACCTAAACAAGGGGAGGGGAGGCTTTATCACAGGCAGAGGCCCACATGACAAATAGGATAGCCTACAATTGGACACCAGGAACACCGACTTTCAACGATGCCCTCTGTCCCCTTTAACGTGAACAAGTAGTCACTAAATATTCCCTATTTGCAAATGGTCTCGTGTGCACAACCTAATCTGCTTCTAACTGTTGAGGATACAGTACAATCCTGGCTGTGGCTGGAGGCCAACAGAAGGCTTGAGAACCCGCTAGGATTTCACCGCATTCACTGTTCTCCCTCTGTGTTAGCTGCACGCCCGTTTAGCGGGGTCTGTCTTTTTACTTAAGGTGTTTGCAGACAGCAGGGCAGCTCCCACGGTGGGTGGGAAACCAGCATATGAGACTTAACACAACTGGCAGTGCTTTGTTCTCATGCTGCCTTCTCTGTCTATCCTTCCTTCCTTCCTTCCTTCCTTCCTTCCTTCCTTCCTTCCTTCCTTCCATCTTTCTATCACTCTTTCAGTCACACTCTTCTCCATCAATGGGCTGGCCTCCCTCCTGCTCTGCTGATATGTGCCTGGTAAATAAATCCAATCAGGCGTTTCCTGGCTCTATTAGCAGAGAGGGAGTCTGCCTGCCCGCTGCGGGGGAAGAGGAATGCTGACGGCAACAGATCCCGACGTCGGCGGTGCTGCTGAATGTGATGCATGGGTCATAGATCTGTCTGGGCCAAGTGCCCACCACATACAGCACGCTGACACTAGAACCATACGGTGCTATTCACGGAGTGGAAATATTCCATAGTCCCGTTCTTTTTCTGCTCTCGAGAAGCTGTCTCTGCTTTCTCAGATTCCTTCTTTACTATTTCTTTTATCATTTATAAGAAAAATGTTTTAATGGGATCATCATTTCCACACTGTTATGTGATTGAAGCATTTAAAAGCCAGCTCACATACTCCTGTGACAATGTGAGGCGGCAGAATAGGTCAACCTACTCCAGCGGTTTAATTCAGGGTTGAAAACGCAATCTTTGCCGTTGAATTCAGAGCTCTGGCTGAACTTGGCGTCTCTTCCTTCTCTGCCTCATTCAGCAAGACTAGCTGTGAAAATCAGGAGGCATTAAGCTGCTGATGACCAGTTTGTTTGTACTGAGCACTGACACAAATAAATCACAGCTCGTTGTCCTTGTAGCGTACCCCCTCTCGACTCACGTATTGATTTGCCAAGAGAGCCTCGTGACTCAGTGTATGCTAATGTTCTATGGTGTTCTGGATTGTTATGTGTAGCAGCCATTTTGTTAGGCGCCGCAGGAAAACTATTGTGGCTCCATTGCTTTATATCAGCGGTTTTGTCATGATCATCATTGTATAAATTCATTGAAGGGATAGTTACTAGGTTTCTATTTTCACTTATATATAGCTGATTGATGGTGTATGCTAAAATAGCCATAATCCATATCCATCTACAATATCTAGGTGATGTTTTAGTGGTTATTTTGTCATGTTGAAGTGAACCTATAATAAAATGGTAAGGGTTTACTCTTAATGGACAATGAACAGTCTTGATATTCATAAACCAGATTAGCAGCAGCTGTAGCAGCTAGATCAGCAGGGTTGGCACACATTGAAACAATCATTCTCCGTATTTTGCATGGATTTTGTATGGATGCATGCTGTGTTCTGGTAGATCTACCAGGCCCAGTACTGGAGATGCTATAGAGAAAATGGCCTCAGGCTCTACCTTGTTCCTGCCTGAGATCAGTTTCTATTCTGCTGTCCACATCTCATCCGCGAGAGCCTGGAAAAGTGTAAAAGCCAAGCTGTCGCTTAGAGGCAGCCTGGGGTAATACCACCGGTAAGGCCAGTGTGCTTTTGACAGATATGCTCAATTCAGTTTAGCTGCGTTGGGGATTACTCTCTATGGGGGGAAAATCTCCTCCCAGCAGCTGACCACTCCGTGATGGGCAGTTCGCTCTAGTGTGGTGTGTGTTCGTGCACGACGCAAAAATGAGCTGTGAGGGAGATTCGAGGAAGTCGGTGCCAGAGTCTCAAGAATCCAAACAATAAATAATCTGCACACGAGCTCCTGGCAGAAACCCCCGTTGTGCCTCTTTCAGAGCGAGATATCCCTAAATCGCAAATCCCCCCCACCCTCCATAAGCTGCACAGCACCAGATGACTGTGCCTCTTAATATTCATACTCTGTTTCTGAGCCTTCCACCGAGGAGGAGCTAGCAGGAGGCGAAAGTGTTGCATGTCATCTGTTCGTGGAGGACATGTCTTTCCCATCAGCCAGATGTATACCGAGTCTCTGTCTTCTACAGATGGTATGTCAGTCTCACCAACAAGCGTCTGCTATGAGTAGGTGCGATGAGCTGGTGTTAATACCGATGCTAATTTTGGAAGAGCTTCTCCACGCATGCTAATAGACCAGCTTCTTCACGTTCACAAGACTCCTCAGTTTCTACTACTGCTGTCAAAAAAACATTCAAAGCTCTTTAGGTTAGTTACATTTCGTGGGCGCGTGATGCGTCACGCTCATTCAATTCAACAGTGTTTCAGTTCGTTGAGAAATAACAAGCGTTGTGTAAAGAACACACACTCAGAGGTGAACTAAGGAACATGTAAATGGACTGCATTTATATAGAGCTTTTCTAGCCTACCGGCCACTCAAAGCACTTTACATCATTGCCTCACATTCACCATTCACACACACATTCATACACCGATGGCAGTGCAAGCCATGCAAGGAGCACCTAACCACCGGGAGCCATTGGGGTTAGACATCTTGCCCAAGGATGTTTGCAGGTAGTCCAGCAACTCCGGGGCTTGAACCCACAACCTTCCACTAGACCATCCTACACCTCTGGGTGTAAAACACTGATTATTTTGCAGTACTTTGAAGAGATCAGAGGCTCGCGTTCGTCTCGCTGTGTAATTGCAATTTCTCTGCGGCCGACAGAAAATGGGGCAGAGTGGATCTCAGTAAATGTTCAAGTGCGCCATCCTCTCCATCAACCTTCAGATGCCCCACAGATCCATGCAGAAGAGGCCCATACGTGTCGGCACAGGGAGAGATGAATGAGTGAGGAGCACTCTGATTACCATCTGTCACCCTGTCATCATCCATCATCTTCATCATCATCATCATCATCATCATCAGGCACACAGTAGAAACACACACCACACACACACACACACACACACACACACACACGCACACACACACACACACACGCACACACACACACACACACACACACACACACACATACATTAAGTAAGATTGACACTACTGAACAAACAAAAACAGTCAAGCGACTCCTTCCTCCTGATTGGATCTTGGCTCTCTGACTCCAACCACTACCTCTAAACCCCACCCCTTTACTCCAAAATAAGATAGCATAATAACAAATGGGTATCAATTAGTCGACTCCACAAACCCATATAGGGTAAAAACATAAATAAAGAAGAAAAAAAGAACCTGCTTAGTGGTGTTTAACCCTCGTAATGTCCTACGGGTCAAAATTACCCAAATCACTACCTCTTTGTGGCAGATAGAGGGCGCTAAACCTGATTCTACAGCTTACACACACATATGATGTGCACTGCTGGCACAACAAGGTGTGAGTTTGAAACACAAGGACAACAGGAGGGTTAAAAGGCACATAAAACAACACAAATACATAAAGAAATAATTAATTAATAAATAATACACTCAGCAATGACAATTGAAAAACACACAAATCATTCATAACCAGAGATTTTTGAGTACATTACGAGGTTTAAAGTTAACATGAATGTATATATTGACTATTTTAGACATCCTGTACTGTTTTGGGAAGCCTGTAAGGTTTGTTGCTTAACCCTCCCATTGTCCTGGGGTTTTAAACGCACTACCTTGTTGTGCCAGCAGAAGGCGTGTCAGGGACATATGACATGTCAACAAGTCATGAACACCCAGGCAAGACCTACTCTTTGTGGTACCAAGCATCTCTGCAATGTCACCATAGCACCGCACGTCATCCCTGGATTTATAAGCTGTCCGTAGATACCATCTCCACAGCCTGTTAGACAGGCGAGCCTTAACCCTCCTGCTGTCAAACCGACCCAACGCACTACCTCTTTGTGGCAGATAGAGGGCGCTAAACCTAATTCTACAGCTTACCCAGACATATGATGTGTACTGCTGGCACAACAAGGTGTGTGTTTGAAACCCGAGGACAACAGGAGGGTTAAAAGTCACAGAAAAACAAACAAATAGATAAATAGATAGTGGTGTCTATGTATGATAGTATGGATTCTAACTAATACATAAAGAAATAATTAATTAATTAATAAATACACACAGCACTGACAATAAAGGATCTACACAATCAGGTGGCGCCATCTGGTGGCATAATATGATTTAATAAGGACAACAGAAGGGTTAAAAAGTTAGCCATTCTTAGCCAGCTAAGAGCTTCTGTGGGAGCACCCTATGGCATAGAGGGGAGAGATGTTTTGTTCAAATATCTTTCAAACATCAAATTGCTGACCACACCTTTAATGACATGAGGAGAGGGTTCGATTCCGTAAGGATGGTTAGTTGTGGTTTTATCACAACAACAACAACAACAACAACATATATTATGTAAGCCAGTTGCTCTGGGGGTGATGCGTACAGACATGCATAGATACGTACATACATACAGTACATACGTACAAACAGACATACAGACAGACATATGTAAAGACAGACAGACAGACAGACAGACATATGTATAGACAGACAGACAGACATATGTATAGACAGACAGACAGACAGACAGACAGACAGACAGACAGACATATGTATAGACAGGCAAGCAGAAGGAGACAGGGATCTGGGGGAGTCAGCACTATGGTGGTTATTGATGACAGGGTATTAGACACACACACACACACACACACTACAGACCACAGGCTGAGGTTGGTGGTCTAAAGAGAATGTTGTCTCAGCTCTGGTAACTGTGTGCATGTGTGTGTGTGTGCATATGTGTGTGTGTGTGTGTGTTGAGTATAGAGAAATTATATAGAAAATGTGATTTTAACTCTACCTCTATGCTAAACCCCCGAAAACACACAGCAGATACGTGTTAATACCTCTACTGCAACAGATACATGTTAGTACCTCTACTGCAGTAGTACTTTTATATGTACAGCATCTGCCAGACTCCAAAGCAACTTACATGTAGCATATTTGTCAGTAGTTGGTCATTCACAAGTCAATGGCAGTGCAAGCCATGCAAGGAGCACCTAACCACTGGGAGCAATTGGGGTTAGACATCTTGCAGGTAATCCAGCAACTCCGGGGCTTGAACCCACAACCTTCTGGCTGGGAGTCAAACCCCCAGACCACTAAACTACTACTACTGTTAGTTTGTACAACTGCAGCAGATGCATATTAGTACTTCTACTGCAGCAGATACATGTTCGTACTACTGCAGCAGATACATGTTAGTACTTCTGCAGCAGATACATGTTAGTACTTCTACTGCAGCAGGTATATGTTAGTACTTCTACTGCATCAGATACATGTTAGTGCTTCTACTGCAGCAGATATATGTTAGTACTTCTACTGTAGCAGATACATGTTAGTACTTCTACTGCAGCAGATACATGGTTAGTACTTCTACTGCAGCAGATACATG
>JAODUG010070458.1:0-13538 GCA_027564795.1 Aphredoderus sayanus
ATATATATATATATATATATATATATATATATATACACATACATACATACATATATATATATATATATATATATATATATACACCCACATACATACATATACATATACACTACATACATATATATATACGCATACATTAATACATATATGTATATATATATACACACATGCACACATTCAGTACACACATACACACACATAAACATACAGTACACACACACAGAAATGAGGAGTAAGAATTATTTATTTCCCTCAAGTTCCCAGGTCATTATCTCCATGATGTGTTTCTTTTTGAAGATGAAGGCCACAATCACCAGATTATTATGCGTGCATCTACACTATTGGTTGAAAGGTGATGAACTTCTACAAAATGGCCGATCGTGGAACCCTCCCGTGTCTGGAACACCAGCAGTACAAAAACCTTTGGTGTGAAAACTCCCACGTCCCGAGTGGGAATAACGGGATGGACCACTGCTGATCAACTTCTTAGAAGAAACTACATCCATTTGACGTTGACCTTTCCTTGACCTTTCCTTGACCTTTCCTTGACCTTTTCCTACTCTCTACCCCTCCCTTACAGTGCTGATAGCCTTCCATAGCCCCCCCCCCTCGGCCACACAATGATTGCTTCAACAGATGTTTATGCACAAGTTCTTTTAAATGAATCATTTTTTAAAGGAGGAGCAGGAGAAGCACTGAGCTCCTCCGCTGTCCCAGGTCCCAGGTTGCTCCTCTCAGCCACACTGGAGGAGCAACAGGACACAAACAGGCACATTCACTCTTATTGTCCAGCGCTTTGACAGGAGCTCTCTCCGGCTGCTCAGGGCCACTGGAGTAGTGTTGCTTTGTCTGGGGGGGGAGGGGGGGGGGCATGGGGGCATGGGGTGGAGTCCTACGCTGGGTTTCTGTCTGTCAGGTGTGGGTTTGTGTGCTCTGTCATTCCCCTATCATGTCTTTCAAGAGACACATTAAATTGCTCTGTAGGTGTGAAGGCAGTTTATGCCTCCCCATACAGTACGCATTCCCAGATGTGGACCTTCTAGGCCCTTGCTCCTGCTAACACTGATACCAACCAGTGAGAACAGCACGAGAACAACAACCACAAGATAATAGCAATAAGAAAACCATGGCCGCAGTCAATGTGATAATGCTTTAAGAACAAAGACAACTGCTTCTGTTTTCAACATAAGCACTTAGCTTTACGTTGTGTTTAGTGTGTACATGTCTGCACTTTCTGAACCTGTTGGGCATAACTGGCAGTAGAGGGTTCAGAAGAAGTGTGTCTCTCACGGGATTGGATTGAGATGGACCCTCTAGCCTATGGTAGACAAGACAAGGTATCAAGAACAGGAAGTAGAATCAGCAAAATATGTTCATATTGAAAACAGTTACATAAAACACATTAGACGAGCTTGTTAACACTGTTAATAAAAGAAGGAAAAACATGTTTTACTTTAGACATATTTTCTCATACATATATACATTTATTTGTTTAAAAGGTATATGGAGGTAAGGGATCATTGCCAAACCAATGTGTCTCCAGTGTGAAGTCAGTGTATGGGCAGCCAATGGGAGTACTGGACAACTGCTGTTTGATATCACTCAGCATGGTGACACAAATGTTATTTTCCTGAATGTCTTTAATGGAATTACCTTATAGTTTAGCCTTCCTCTTCATCTTCCTCATCATCAGCAAGTGACTCAAAAATCATCAAGAAAGAAAGAAAAGAAAGAAAGCCAACTATATGATATGTATGATATGTATGATGTGTATGTATGATGATATGTATGATACAATGGACACACGCTATTGCTTTCTTCAAAACTTCAGTAGGCCTACCTGTTTGTTCTGCTCTTATGCCAAACCCCAGAATCATGCCACAATTGACTAGCAGGCGTGGTCTCTGGAACAGGAAGGGTGCTGCAGATGTTGTCATCAGGTCCTTATCCCGCATCGGAACAATTTAATAACAAGTGTTTTAATTGAAAACCGTAGACTGACCTCCAGGAGCCAAAGAGCGTCTAATAGAAAACTTCCCCAGGGCTTTAGCAACATTGGTACTTACTTACACCCAGATTCAATCAGCAAGTTAAGATTAATGGAGAGCAGACAGAGCGCAACACAGTTTTAATTAGGGCATCTTCAACTATGAGTCTTTACTGGAATAATAGACTTCGTCTGACAGTTGATGAAATATTAGAGAATAACGCAAAGCCACAAAAAAAAAAGAAAAAGAAAAGGCGTAGCTACTTTAAACATAGGTCAAGGTCAGTAGAAAAAAATGACGTTAAACAATCTATAAGCCGATACATTTCCATAAAAACAGTTTGGCAAGTGACAGTTGTGGCCCATTATGCCTAAATTAAACACGTTATAATGGCATTTAACTAGTAAAGATTGACATCATTCCTTTCAATTAAGAGGTTTATAGACTATTGCATTTGATCTGACATTTTTAACTTAAGCTAAATACTAGGCTTCATGTAATAAAATGTACTAATCAAATTTAAATTGCCATAGCGTATTATATATTGATTATTGAAAAAGCTTAATCAGCAAACAAAACTTCACTTAAACATATATACAAAGATTACCAAACAATTCATATAACAAATATCCTATCACTTATTGTTGTCAATTCTCGGCTTTTGGCATGTTGAGACATATTTAGCTGAAATAAACGCACACTGTATCGCTTACAATTAACCGGCCTTTAGTACGGCGTTTTGTTTTTCGCTCAATAGGCCTGTCTTTTCTCTTGGACACGCGTTTCCACGACTTCAAACGAATCATTCCATTGCTTTTATCTCTCAGACTGCGGTCTTTTCGCTCTTATAGGATATGTGGAAAAAGTCACAATGAAAAGTTAGTGTGTCTTTTCCAAATTAAAAAAAGGCAATGGAGCAAAACTATCCCTTTGTCACAGGGGAGCTCTTGTGAACTCATGCAGGACCGGGGCGAGGGCCCCGGGCCCCGGCCTAACAAAACCCAGAACTGCTCTATAGCTTTTAGAAAGGTTAGACACCCGAGGTTGGCTCAGACCCCAGCTTGCCTGTTGGCTTTTCAGACGGGATTTATCCACGGCAGGGCGATCATGGGGATTAAACCAGTAATTGATACCCATCAACAAACCTCCCGATGGCCTTTCTCATCCTCCTGGCACCGGCCAGGACGAGGCAGAACAGGCCAGCGACTGCGTGGAGCTGCGCAAAAGACGGAAACGGGATGGAAATATTTTAGACTATACTGCAGGTAGGATTGGAATGGAAGTTTTTAAGTATTTGGGTTAGGATGTTTTGTTTAAAACATGGTGATTGTGTCTTATAATCATTTGTAAGCTTGATAGTAGGCCTCATTCATATTCTTATTCTATATTAGGGTATGTTGTTTTGGGTGCAAGCGTCTGCTATGCTGACTTAATTGGAAATGTTGTGATGTTTGACACAATCAATAGCATGTATTGTCTACATACTGCATGTATTGCAGTATGCCTAATGTGTCTGATGTCTTGTAAAATAATTGCGCATTTGGTGCAATAATAATATTAAGCCCTATCATCAGACATATGTTGCCGTTTTCCTTGTATTTCAATCTATGCATCTATATCCAGACAGACTGGAATATGGGAAGTGTGCCCTATAACCTCGCTCTCCCTTCATGCACGAGGACCTCCTGTGTTCCTTAACCCCCTCCGTTTGTTTTTCAAAAGCCGACAGGAAGCGCAGGGATCCGGGCTGACCTCTGCATTGTCTCTCGCTAGATATCACAGCCACTCTCCGGCGGCGCGCATACGCGCGCTCACCAAACATTCAAACATTCTCATTCTCTCTATAGAAGAAACATAAGCATATGCGGTCCTATAGACCGCAAGTATTACGATTCATGCGGGCAGAAAACGGATTTCTAAACTGCTGTATTTTAACTGTACTTGAATAATCACAACAGGATGTATGTACAAGTATGCGAGATCTGGGCCCTATATTGTATCTAGATAATTTGGTTTTCTTGTGTATTTTGGAAACGTATTTAGAGTATATATTTATTATGTTGGTTATTGAGTTTGAGTTGTGCGTTTTAGGTTGGATAATAAATAATACGACATGCAGACACAACTTTAACTATATTTTTAAATCATTGTGAATGATTACTCGCCATCTAAACATGTTAGATGACCGTCAACGACAAACAAGTATAGCCTAGATAAACAATAATATATGCAATACTATCTTTTCAATGAATGGTTGTTTTTAAATAGTTTTCCCAATGTCTGTCGAAATAAAACTATCTGCTCTATATGTCGACAGACAACCTGTTGTTGACAAGAATTTAAGTGAGTCTGGTAACAAAGCCCATATTTTAGATTGCAATACTTTATTGCATACATGAACAACAGCCAAAACAGTTGTTTAAAACTTAATCTGAGCAGGTAACACTTGCATGAATAAAACGTTAAACCACAAATACATCTGACTGTGCTCTTTTATTAGGAATCCAGACTCCATTCCATGGAACTGTGTAATGTGAGTGGTGGACTTGTTTTCATTGCACCTCTGCATTGATTCATTAGAATCCGTTTTATTTTCCTTATATGTCGACAGTCATTTGAGCCTATGAAACACAAACTGGACTTGCTCAGACTGTTTATAAGCAATATAGCTTCAGAGACAAATAATCATGAACAAAACATTATAGTGACAGCTGTTCACAGCTCTGAAAACTTGGAGCTGTCTCTCCGATTACAAGCTTTCGATTGACCAAGGCGCCCTGTCCAAGCCTATCCATGAAGGCGAGGCTTGGCTGCTCTTCAACACCCTGAAAGCCTTTTAAACTTAAATCTGGCCATGGCTACATGATGGACTGACTTCAACCAACCATGCTGAACCATAATCTGGAACCACGCTGTATCCAACTTTCAGACTGAGAGTAGTGAAGATGTACAACTAATTTAATTTACAAACAGAAGAAAAAAAAGAAAATACTCGATGTGATGGGCAGGACAGTTTTTGGAGACTTCTAATATTATTTGTATGTATATTCCCTGATTTACGCCTTAATAAAGCTTTAATAACCCAATAACCAACATAAACATTGTTCTTAAAAATAAATCGACAAATTGTTTCTATCTATGCAATTTATAATGTCCAAGGTTTTGACGTGGGCTGTGTGAGACAAATAAAACCATAATGAGGTTGGCGAATAGGTTAGCTAACATTATAATATGTAATATGGATTACTGACAGCCTGCATATTACAATAACGTATTGAGTTTGTCAGGTTTGTTAGATATTTTATTTGAATTCCATTTTCTATTGAGTCCTTGGTCTAAAAAAGGTTTAACATGTATTTGTGTCTTTATACTGGTATGATTTTCTTGGACATTTTATCTAATCTACTAGACTTTCAACATTATACTATTAGGCTATACACAAATAAGGCAAAGTTATTCAGAATCTTCAAACTCTTTGTTGTTCTGACAGGTTACTCATGGTTGTAACTGACCACGTATCTGAAATATTGTATTAGAATCCTTGTTTCATAGACGTTGGTCATTGTTTTATGGACGTCGTCTTATTAACATTAAGTGTAGCTCTGTAAATTATCCCGCAGCCTGTACTGTAGGCCTAAATATAAATAGTTCATAGAAACGAATATGGACATAAAAAAAAAGAAAATAACAAAGAATGTTTTTAAAAACATTTAAATAACACGCCTTAAAAATGGCCTACCCAATCAGAACCACCCCCATATCCACACACACACACATACACACACACACACACATATAAACACTAAGCGGGTAAATGAAAACGTTAATATCTTAAACATATGTTTGACCGTTGTGATGCAGCAACACAGCGTGGCTACGTGGGCAGCCAGCTCAGGAGGAATGTATCTGGGGTCTTTAGAACGTGCAGCTACGTAGATTGTATTTATTTTTTTATATAAAAACCCTACTACGCATGTTTTGCTCTCCAACATTCAATATGAGTGCTACAGCGTGCCAAGTCTGCCAACGGAAGTCATAACGGGTGTGCGAAAGGGCACTAAATGAATGAACGAAAAGAATGAATGAATGGACGAAGGAATGAATGAATTAATGAACGAATGAAGATCCAAATAGGAAACATAATTGTCTTAATCGTCGTCGTCATATAGCCTATATGTGAACATATGAACGTCGACTTCAATATCCAGTGTTCTCACAACTCTTGGGAGGGGCTGGGGTTGAGTGAGAGAGGCACAGGTGTATATGGGTTGTTTTCATGTTAATCTAGATTTATATAGCTTTTTCGGTTCAGGAAGAAGTGGATTATTCTACAGTCAAAATAAATGGGAATAAATATGTCATGGCCACAGTAACATTATAACAAATAGGCGTACTGGTCTATTCTCGCCTGAGTCTGTAATAGATTCAAGCGAGATTAGCTATTATATGTCTTGCCTAATATTGTAAATATAATGGCGTTAAACTTGGTTTTAGGTATGCTATTTGAAAACGTTCAACTATTATACTTATGCTTATAGCTAATTGGTGCATATCCTACTTGTCAACGTTACCAATACGGTCAAATATCGTAATTTAGACTGCTTATTTTTATTTTTTCAAATCAAATAGGCAGTAGTTATATTTCCAAACCATAACAAGTACCCGTTAGCCTACTACCACACTGTTTAGGTTATGGCTATCGCATAGCACAATAATTTAAGGCAGCCTATCTACATGTTAGGCCTAAATGAGGCGCGAACCTATATAGGCCTACCACAATTTCAATCGTTGTGTTTTAATTTATGATTGATCTGACTTTGGTGTCAGAAATAACCCCTCTCAGTCACTGGGTGTGATATATCAGACGCGTGTATAATTGTAATTTATTTTTTATTTTTTTATTTTAATGTAACGTTTTATTCCCTTTCGTTAAAGCCTACATAACTTCAGAGGAGCGCGCGCGGCACACGAGTGACTAAGGGACAAGGCCATTCATTATTATTATTATTATGAATCTTTTTTACATGCAGATGGAAATAGGTTGTATAGGTAGAGGCTATAGCCTCTCACTTGCGCCATCCTGCTATTGGCGTTGCCTCACAGCATCAATGTATCCCTGTGTGTCGGTCAGGCAAAACAACCCGTAATTGATTTACGACGTCTTGAATAAGCATACATTAACATCCGTTTTAAAGCCGACTAAACATGCAACGTGACTTCTTATCCCTTTAGTAGACAACTATGTGTCCTACTCTATAGCCTATTGCTATTATGATGCTATAGCTAGGCAATTATTATATAATAATTAGGCTATAATGTTAGTCTACCTTTAATTTTATTTTTTGGTATAGCCTCAACTATAGGTCCACCCCCCCCCCCCCCAAACACACACACTATATATATTGCCTATATGCATCTTATAATATAGGCTACTATGCGCAGGCTTGCAGTTTACATTGCACTTGCACAGTGCAGTGTGCGTTAACTCGCTCAAACGTTTCACCACACACCTGCAAACGCTGGAAATGTCAAAATGTGCATGGGGCCTCGGCTTCGAACCTGCTTTGACGTAAAAAAAAAAAAGGTTTTTATCACTTTTTTTATCACGAATGTTTTGAGGGGTGGGGGGCGGGGGTGTTTTGAATAATAACATGTCCAGCAAGCCTGCTGAAGTGGTTGAGGAAACGCAAGCCTCGAGGGAACACCGGAAACGTCACGTGCGGTCGTTTCGCCGACCCCATTGGCTCGAGGCACGTGTCCAAACCCGCCGTAGTAACACGTCACAGCGGAGCCTGCAGCCTATCAAAAATGAGAACCAAATCCGTAGTGAAAGTATTTCAGCAGCAGTTAGCGCGTCTTTATTCACCGTAGTTTTAGTGCGCTGCTTGAAGCGTCCACATTTGCGTGTACATGCAAAAAAGTATTTGCAACTCATTTTGCATTTTTAAATACCTAGCTATATAATAGCCCGGGACATAGGCTATTACTTTGTTAAATAGGGTACCACGGATCTCCACGAGGAGTAATAACATAATTTTAAGTATGTTATTTCTTTGTGAAAACCATAAGCCGCAATTTTTCACGACAAATAGAACATAAAATATCCTGGAAGTGTCTTTCTCATCATCTCATGTGTTGATCGAAAACATTGCAGAAAGAGAAGCAGAGAAAACGCAATAAGAGTGGAATTCGGTATAGGCTACGATACTATTTTCGGATAGCCTATAGGAAATAATAGATCTAGGCCGTTGAACGTGAACATTTGCCTCATTATGGAAGAAAATGATGGACGAAGCCGAGAGCGTCAAGAAGACTCCGGAGAGGAGTCCAATCGGGCGATCCTGCCTCTTTTGCAGGCACCTGGCAACCAGCAGCCGCACAGAATCACAAACTTCTACATCGACAACATCCTAAGACCAGACTTCGGACGCAAGAGGAAAGACGGGACGTTTGGTCGAGGGGAAAACAGCGTCGGGGTAATCAGAAGGGAGAGCCATTTCAACGGACGGGCTTCTAAAACTAGCATCCAACAGCAAGGTGACGCGGGGGCCGGGGGTGGCAAGAGCAGATGTGAGGACTCGCGTCCAGACGTAGAGGTCAAAAATGCGGATATGGGCGCCGCCGACGTGCCCATAAAGCCCGTCGGAGACAGCGGGGACCAGTGCCTGAGCTCCGATTCGGATAGTTCTCAAGCCAGCTCGGCCCCTTCGTCCAAACCTATGCTGTGGCCTGCTTGGGTGTATTGTACTCGATACTCAGACCGGCCATCCTCAGGTTGGTTGCAGCCATTTCTTATTTTAACCGTTCCCGATATCCTGTTTTAACACTGAGGAAAAAACGGTGCATTCATATTTATTTTTATTATATTATTTATCTTCTAACGAGAGCGTGAGAATTGAAGATGTTACTATTAACACCACCACTCATACGTCACTGGCGATGGCAAGCAACACGGGATTTAAGATTAGATTAGTTAGGCTCTACCGTAACGCGTGCTGTCGATAACGTAACACTAAAAACATTTCGAAATTGGACTAAGATAAATGTTTTGTCTTCTAAAGAGGTTTTGATTGGTGATGTCGTCTTCTAATTAATTTAGCTTAATAGAGATATAGCCTACAATTAGCAATTGACGCATTAGGCCTATAGAGCCTACTGTTCATTATATTTACTTCCTAGCCTACTTTTATCACTTATATACATGAATTAATGTAAATGTAGCTCATTATTAATGGTAAGTATATATCAAAGCCAATCTATTGTTACAAAAAAATAAAATAAACTAATGGTAGACTATAATGCGTCGATCAGAATTTGGCAAAAGTAGTAAATAAAGTTATTACGATTGCCTAAGATTGTAACGTTGAAAAGTAATATTTACTACTAATAATAATAGTGTGGATATGAACAGTTCTGTGCTAACAGCATAACTAAAACCAAGTTTAACGCCATTGTTCCTCTCTCCTCTTTGTTAATATTCAATTAGCATATTTTTTGACAATGGGAGTGAGTGGAAAAAGTGAAGGCTATCCATCGCCAGGGAGATGGGATTAGCGCTCAAATGTTTCATAATTGAAAAGGTTTTCCAATAAAACTTTATTTCAACTAAATATTGAAATATTAGGCCTATGCCATTTAGTTGAGTACATTTTAAGAACAGTTCTATTGACATATGGTATTTGTTTAGGGCTGTCATACATTTATTTCATAAATAATTTTTATTTAATTTAAGGTTGTACAGTTATTATCTTCTGCATTTTGTTAATAGATGAGGCCTAAATATGTCATTTTATATAGGCAATTTTCCCGGGACACATTCAGGGTTGTGCTATTCATTTGTGAATAGGCTTATTAAATGGAAAAAGTAGGACCATGACCATTGTTTGATAAATAGCCTAACTTTTATATTCAAATACACTTTCGTTATCGAACAAGCAGTTTCCAAAGCGCGCTCTCTGACAACTATCTACAGGAAAGTTTTTATTTTTTAGGGAGCAAAAGTTTCCATCGTTCGTCTTGACCCATAATTCTCGAAATGACCAAACGAGTATTGCATTAAAAAGCTTAGGCTATAATCACAACCCAATAGGCACAATGTCAAAAATGACAAATAAAGGCAGTCTCATAAAGAGTATGTTATTAAATATATGCTGTGTATTATTGTGGGTGATCGTGGCAATATAGCCTATTTGCACTTATATGTATGCTAGGCCTAAATTGCAACGCGTTTAGTGAAATGGCTCCACCACTTTAAGTTAACTTATAACTTTTCTTCATTATCAAAACGGCCAATATGTTTACTTGAAATGGCTTTGACAAAGCGGTAACTTTAAAAATGTAGTTCCTATGGTAACGGTGGAAGAAAGAGGCGCCTGAACCCCCCCACACTACCCTCTTTCCTGCCACCATAACCCCACCCCCATCTGTTTCTAGCCTCCTCCCGCATACACACAAAAAGCGCGTCTCCCTTTTTGACTTCTCCAAAGTCTAAAGCGGTTCTCTGGCTAGCACATATATATAGAACCTATCCTATAGGCTTATACTCAAATATAACCCCCCCCCCCCCCTCACACACACACCCACCAACCCCTCCCCGCCTCCCCGCGCATAGGCCTAGTCTACTCATCATGTGCCGTGCTGTAAAAGAAACGCACCACTGCGCTCACTCATATTCCACTCTTATTCCGAATGAATGAACATTGCCACGTTGAAATTAATTCAAATGCTAAATTGGGAAATAATGTAAATATTCGAAAATGATTTGCGAATGTTTATTTGTATAGTCGAATACTTAATATTCATGTTTTTAGCCATACAATGTGTGCGTCCTGTGGCGACACACACCCCTAAACACCCTCTAAACATGACCACACAAAACCCCTGGGTTTTATTACCTAACTGCAGTGTCACTGATCATTCTGGGACATATTCTTATATTCTTTATGCACCCGCAGGGCCCAGATCTCGCAAACCAAAGAAGACTGCGACTGCGACGGCGACAGCGACTGCTACAGCGACGGCGACGCCAAGCAAGGAAGACAAACGTCCCAGGACTGCCTTCACCGCAGACCAGCTCCAGAGACTAAAGACTGAATTCCAAACCAACCGGTACCTCACCGAGCAGAGGCGACAGAGTCTGGCGCAGGAGCTTGGATTAAACGAGTCGCAGATCAAGATCTGGTTTCAGAACAAACGGGCCAAAATAAAGAAAGCCTCCGGCAACAAAAACTCTCTTGCGTTACACCTGATGGCCCAAGGACTTTACAATCACTCAACGACGTCCAAGGACGACGATAAATCGGACAGCGAGTAAAACATATTTTCTCGCGTGAACGATGCAATAAATAATTTCAAAGGGCCATTGTTGACAGAATACCAGCATTGATATTTAAAAAAAAAAAAAACAGAACGATGTACTGCGTTTTTCTTTTAGTGAAGCGAGGAGTTTGGTTTTTAAGTGTCTTTTTCTGTCCTATACTTTATTGATCTTATGATGAACACTATGCTGAAATCCAAAGATTTGTTTCTGCTGCATCCTGGGAACTGTGAATTCAATATAGCCTACATTTGTTTATATATGTTTTTTTCATTTTCTGTTAGGCTATTCTCACCTTGATCTCCTGTTATCTTGACATACTTGTAGAGAATGTTTACCAAGGTCAAATGGTTATGTGTGGGAAAAAATAGCCTTGAGATATACGAGCATATTTGCGCACTGGAATTTCAGAATGTAAGGTGCATTTTATAAATGAATTAAAGTCTGCGTTATAAGCTAAGTCGTGAATATGTGTAATAATACATTTAGTTGAGAGGCTAAGCATTAGGTGACACCACAGCCTATCTTGATTGTCATTTCTCGATAGATTGTAGTTGTTGAAAAGATTTTTGTCAAAGCATGTCCCAGCAACGGTCAAATTATTATACAGCCCAGCCTATTAAAGTTTTTTACATTTTATTTTTCTATTCAGCTTGTTTTTCAGCGATTGACCATGTTGGGCTTTCTTTCTAAAGTCTGCATATTTTATGAGCAACTCCTAAAATTGGAGGGGAATGAGGAAGATGGAGTTATGACTTAGGGCAGATTTGATTCTTTTGTATTATTGAGAATTAAAACTTGCTGGTAATTTGGCACCATATCCACTACAAGTAAATATCATGAAATGTCGTATTTAGCTAGATCTGCTGGATAGGTTACCATCACGGTCATTTTTTATAAGTTTATCAGCAGTTTAATGCAGACTTTGGTAGCCTAGTAAACCTCAGTGGCAAAGCCTTCGCCAAACCATGGACCTATAGCTTAGACACGTCAATGAATGTTCAGCAAAATACAAATAATTTGTTACTTGCCGGAACAATTATATTCATATTTATGATGCAATAAACATCTATAGCTACGCGTTAAAATGAGACTCTGGAATGTTTACATAATCTATTTATCCTGCAGTGTTTTTGTTTTTTAACGAAATTTGAAAGGCCTTGCATGGGTTAGATGCACAAGGATAGTCTTTGTGTAGCCAACCAAAACGTGGTCTTAACGACACTGAATGATGTTATTTTGCCTTTATTTTTAAGTCAATTTCTATTCAAATCCAATCCTGGATAGCCTTTTTGCCTTAGAATTATGTGAATATACTGTAAGGTTCTGTATAAGTGTACAAAAAAGAATGACCATGTTTTCAATACTGCAAATGGACTTGCAAATTAAAGGATTATGGCAACGTAGGAAATGTAGACCTATAGATAAGTAGGCTAATCTTTAAGTGCTACTCAAGTTTAAGTTCTTTTTCCATTCAGATACTTTTCTTTGATATGAACGTAAATGTAAATAACATGTATCATAACAGTGTGGTCGTAAATAAATTAGCATACAGAAAAGCAAACGTTATTTTAGGTTTCTTTAATTATCCAAAAAATAAAAAATAAATAAAAAAGGAAAGACCATTAGGCCTAGGCTACAACATAGTACCTTACACATTTCATACATGCAGAACTTGAGGTGTTTTGCATATGCACATAGCGAAGTTCGTGTGATAGGATCTACAGGGCCTCTTTTATTCAAATAACTTCATAACAATTAGCATAACAATCACACAAACTCCGGAAAGCAGACACAACATGGACGGCATTTCTGTCGCCATTGCAAAATCTTTTATTAGTTTATAATAAACGTTTTTAAAACAGTTAAATATAAACACGTGATCTGCTTCATTTTATGTTTACACAGACTATGTGAAGAATAAAAATAAATACTATATCTTAGTCTAAATAATACATAAAACCACCAAAACTATCTATAATAAATTAACGTTTTTGCAAAAACTACTGTACTACAAAATAAAATGATGTCCTCATTTAAGTTAGCTAATCGTTTTGTAAGTATAGTTCCAAAAGTATTTTATAGGCAGTATTCGTTTATGCAACCTCATTTTGTTTGTGTGTGTGTGACTGTGTGTGTATTATATGTGTGTATTATATATATATATATATATATATACATATATATATATATATATATATATACACAAACACATACAGATACACACATATTTA
>JAODUG010070469.1:0-13537 GCA_027564795.1 Aphredoderus sayanus
GAGAGAGAGAGAGAGAGAGAGAGAGAGAGAGAGAGAGAGAGAGAGAGAGAGAGAGAGAGAGAGAGAGAGAGACACACTGTAGGTGTTTTATCTCATTAACTCTGCCAGACAGCAAAGCACATTTCCAACACAACTTCTAGATCTGGGAAGTATAATGATGTCACTTTCCAGGCATGCACTTTTAATTGTTTTCAGTGCAACTGAGACTCCATCCCGGCCCTCACACAAACACACACCCCCGCCCCACACACACACAGACAGTGGCATCTATATTGGTGGGTGGTGATATAACCTAGTCCACACTGTGGCAGAGATCCCAACCCACAGATAAAATAGCCACAAGCCAAGCTGATAAAAAGCTCCACTACAGCCTTGTGTCTTTTGACACAACCATGTCTAGTCATCTGTGTGTGTGTAGGTGTGGGTGTGTGTGTGTTTAACAGTACAGTATACCGTATGTGTGTGTAAGTGTGTCTTGTCTTGATTGAGTCAAAGTCTTTGACCAGTAGAAGACTGTGACACTTATTTTTTCATTACTTTTACTCAGTCCCTTGAAATAAATAAGAAATCATAGGGTTCATTTCAACAAGAGTGTGTCTAATGTAAGAAGCAACACAATATTGAAACCAAAAAATGAAAAAGCTGTATATTTTGGGGTAGGAGGAAAGAAAGGAAGTTATACTATAGGACTGACTGCCTGTCTCATTGACCAACAGACCATCTGAAACACTGCTAGAAACTAGAAACTTACCCTCTGTTGGTCACTGTAGATTTCTTCAAGTGAACATAGCTGCTTGGGAAAATACCCTAAGAACAGTGGAAGAAGAAGCATTTTATCAAAGCGTGAACCACTGTTTGGTATGAGAAACTTGAATGGTTCCTAATACTTACATTTGTCACTCACATTTGACGAACACACTATTTTCATTTAATTTACATATTTTATTTGGTGGTCTCCCATTGCACCACATACTGATGGGAACAAAAGATGCTATTTCTGTCATTTTAGACTAACTTTCCCTGCAGTGCAAAAACAAAAGATGTGAGGGATAAACTGTTTACACATGCCGGTGTACGCACACACACACACACACACACACACACGCACACACACACACCCACACACACCCACACACACCCACACCCACACACACGCACACACACACCCACACACACACACACACACACACACACACCAGCATAGAAATAGTAGATGTGTGTGGCAGCCCTAATTGTGGCTTGGCTGAGCAGGAAAGGGCATGCGAGACTGAATGGTGCCAACTGCCACCCTTGCAGTTCATCTTCCCTATTCTAATCTGCCAGATGTGATGAATTGGCCAAAGCAAGCACCACTGATTCTGTCTGCACAGAGAGAATATGGGGGCGAAATATTGTAGGCGGTAGAGTACATAACAAAATGGAGGCATGTTGATCGGAACTGTAAATAGCTGACAAGAGTAATGTGACAGAAGGACTATATCATCTCCATTTGCCATGACTGGACAGTGCTTTCTCTCCAACCCATCTCCCATAGAAAAATACAGCATCTTAAAATTAGTCAAATGAGCTAGTTGTTTCTTTATAAAAAGTTCCCATATATTTTTCTTCCTGATTATAATAACGCTGTGATGTGTATGGCTATGGCAACTACATCTAAAAAATACAATACTTTTGTAATTGTGTAAAAAAGTACAGTACAGATGATAGTCAGGGCCATGTTTGAAGCTAGTGGACAGAACTAGTCATAAACATGCTTTACTGAACAATCAATTCAATGGAAAGGAGATGTGTCAGTAATATATAATAACCATTTACTGCAGTGCAGGGAATTGATTTCTGTCAGCAGTGATGCTGGTGTACTGCTCAGAGTTCTGTACATAAGGAGCAGTTGGGCCTTGCACAGAGGCTATCTCAGTCTATTAATATAAAGCAGCATGCAGGAGCAATGGCATAAACAGGGAATGTGGTGTGAGTCCAACTTACAACACATCTCTCTAATTTTGTCATATGTCAACTCAAGTGCTTCTTATTCATATTGCTGCTTTGAGGTATAACCCCAAAGCATATATATGTATTAGGAGTGCTGCTCTAAATAAATCTTTCTTATATGCTACAAATCAAAATCTAATTGGTACTGTATAATGTTTACTTGCTTCTTAAATAGGTTGTGCTGGTAGAAGACAAAAAACAAACAAAACAAATAAGCTCAATACCTCTGTCATGCTTATTTATAGACAAGTAATATGTCTGCCCTGGCTGCATAAACTGTAGCAGTTTCTTGGAGAAACAGCTTCAGAGCTCTGAATGTATCTAACATTAGTATTTAATTAAAGTTATGTGCATAACTATAAACATACTGTACGCTGTATTATGATTTTAGATTTTCTTTTGTTCCATAACATTCATCACCTGATTCCTACCTGTTTTTGTTGTTGTTCTACCTGACCTCCTTTCAGGATTCAATTTCAATTATTGTTGCCGTTTTACAGCGACACGAGGAAAGTGGCCATTGCAAGCCTACAAGGTGTAGTAAAAATAAACTAGTGGTCTAATGCTGAGTGGTGACTACTAATGAAAGTGTATGCAACATGACACAAAACTAATTATCCAACAAATTAGTAAACAACAACACCCAACTCTACCTCTCTTTCCCTCCATCTGACACACATATTGCAACTCCGTCCTCTAGATGTCTCTCAGACATCAGTGCTTGGCAGTCTGTGCAGAATCTCAGAGTGATCTCAGACAATCAACTGTCTGGCACAGCCATCACCACAACCCGATTCTCCCTTTATAACATCAATAGGATAAGGCCATTCCTCACAAGAGAAGCAGCCCAGCTCCTGGTCAAAGCTCTAGAGTCAACTGGCATCCCCATTGCTATGAGGGCACCAAAGTTGTTCAGCTCAGTTTTTACTATTTTCTGTCAGTCTTGACTATTTTCTGTCCTGACCGGAATGGTGGAATGAGTTTCCTGCAGCAGTCAGGACAGCTGAGTCACTACCCATCTTCTGCAAGAGACTTAAGACCAACCTCTTCCTTATTCACCTGTACCTTTGCCACCTCATAACACTCCCATTAACTAAACACCTCTATGAGGTTCTATCTTTATCTTCTTACTCTAGACCCTAGAAAAATCATTTAAGATCAGCTCTTACAGGATTAACCCATTTGATGTTATTTATGCTATTAACAATTACGTGAGGATTGAAAAGCAGTATGTAAAAGATAATGTATGTTGTATGACTAAGCTGTCCCTGATGATATGCTGCTGCCATTATTAAGAATGTTGTTTGCTTACAATAACAGCAACTGATAAAACAAGTAAGTCGCTATAAAAAAAGCATCCACTAAATGCTATAAATGTGAAATGTAAATGTACAATTCTTTTAATATGTTTGTGCAAAATAACTCTCTGTCTGCTTGTTGTGTGTGCAATTTACCTTGACAGAGGGTTTCTTGGTGGAAAAACCTCGGTACCAACCTAACAGAACATTAAATAATTTTTTGAAAATTGTAATTGCAAAAATGACTACCATTTAAAAAATGAAGTATGACACACTTTATGTGAACATTATGTAATTCAATCTAGAGTGGAATTGTTGTTTTGTTTTTCAGGTGTAGACAAAATGTTCCTCATTCAGTATGTTTTCTGTGAAATAGTGAGCCTACACAGTTATTGGCCAAGTTTCCCATACAGGGATTAAACCAAGTCCTAGACTAAGAACTTCTTCCTTCATTGATTTTTCTTTTACTCTAGAACTAGTCTTTATCTCTGTATAGGAAATCGGGCCTTACTCATTGTAAACTCAATCAGGAATATAGGCTACAATACATGTTTACCTTCACTCTTCTCTAAGATTTGAACAGTCTCCCCAATCTCCAGGACCAGGGCCTGACATACTGATGACCGGAAGTTGCAGATCACTGTGCAGAAAGAAGAGGAGACAGAAATTCATTACAATGTCAGGAAGGAAAATATTATCATAGTGTCATACAGTATGTAGTATAGAAGGAATGCTCTGGCAGGCTAAGTAGGTGCTAGGTAACTTCTCCTTTGATTTGTGTACCCTGTAATTAACCAAAGTGCACATCTAACAAGACGTACAACACTGTACACTGTACCCTTTACACTTTAGGGTTGCAGAAGGGCAGAAATCAAAGATTTTTAATAAGCAGCAGACTTATGCAAACACCTAAAAACAGCAAGACCCATATTTTCAACTGTAAGCAAAGCACCACCTTTAAGCACAAGTCATTCAAATAGCCAATTAATTCTAGAGCAGTCCTAATTTTAGAGTTAATTGCTCTGTCTTCAAAAACAGAGCGCATACAAATGGCTAAGCCGCATCACTAAATGCTCTTCTATTATAAGTCGGAATTTAGCTTTGAATGTCTAATGCTGTGCGCTTTTGCAGTATCATGAAATCAGTAATCAGAGCTTTTGAGTGTACACTGAAACACTGTGTGACTCAAAAGATGATTAAGCACATGACAGGAGCAGATGTTACAGCAAGGACCTTCACTATTGACATATAACCTCTAACTGCAATATTTACTCTAGCAACACTGCAACTTTGCACCACAAACTATGTAATATATGCGGAAGTCTCATATAAAACTGTTTGGTACTGACAGTGCTCCACTGACAATTCAAAAACAAATGGTGGGCCCTTAAAGGAAGCTTCCATGTGAGTCATTATGCTAATCAACTAGCCAGGGGACCCATGTGAAGGTAGAAGAAAAAGGAGTGACTCGAGGCCCTGGTGTCTGAGGGAGATGAGTGCTTAGTTCCTCTGCGATGGTAACTATGGCAACAGATCATCTACAAACTGGAGGGCTTCCTGCTGCAAGGATCTGGACATTTTGAAATAGCTAGAATAGATTCTACTTGGCAAAAGGGTTTCGATCATGCAAAGGATAGGTGATGAAAGTTGGACTTAAGGGGGATTTTTGGCATGCTTTAGACTTGGACGGTTTCCCTTTTCCCATTGCTCCCGTGACGTTTGTTATCACAATCTAATCCAACAATATAGTCTGGAGTTCTGACAATCTCTGCTGTCGAGACTCCATAGATGTAATGAAAAATAACATGTCCATTGAAAATACAACATTATATATACCATCTATGCTATCTACTGTAAATGATCTATGCTATGTGGTTGTATGAAAGTTATTATTTAACTTCTTTGTCATTGCAAGCATGCGCATTTCACAGTATTGTGATGTAGCCCGGTGGTTCCCAAAGTGGGGATCGGGTCTCTGGACCTCTCAGGGGTCCAAGACACAGTAGGGGTTGCAAGACGACTTAATAACTTTGATGCATAACATGGGTCAAAAGTTACCGACAGAGTTTTAGGTTTCTATCTTTGCAATAAATTACTTTCATTATTCATTATTCCAGGTATTCCTCAAGTAACTTGTTTCTGATCATCACACATTGTTATTTATTTGTTAATTATCCTTTCTTACTTTCTGAATAAATATCAGTTTTATTTCACTACCCCTCTAACATGGGTCAAATAACCCATATTTATTTTCTATGTTATTTCATGCATGACTGAATGTTTCTTTGCTATATCTTTGAAAAATACATCTATTTTATCATTAAATATTAAAGATATTGATTACATGTCTTGTTTGTGATTACCACAAATCATAATTTTTTACTTTCATGAACAAAAATATTTTTGGTATTTCTACATCCATTTTATACATGGGCCAAAAATGATCCATGTGTATTCACTATGGACCATAACAGTGGAAAACTTCTTCACTGTCCCTCTGGTTGAGCATCTCCTTGAGAAGAACCGGACTATTATGGGAAGTCTTCAGCAGAAAAAGCCGAACATACCACCTGTCATGAAGCCATCCAAATTGAGGGAGATAAATAGCTCAGAATTTGGATTCAATGGCAACATGGTGAGCTATGTGCCAAAAAAGGGAAAGGCTGTTGAGCACCATGCATAATGACAAAGTAGTGGATGACAACAGTGTGAATAGGAAATTAGAAGTCATCTAGTACTATGACAAAACAAAAGTAGAAGTAGACAATGGATCAGATGGTTCTCATCTACACGTACGCAAAGAACACGGAGGTGGCCCATGGTGCTCTGGCACAATGCACTGGATGAACACCCAGTTCATCAAGGACCTGAGATAGAGGCGCATGGAGGGCACGCCCCATGTCCAAAAGCATATTACAGAGGCAATGTGTGTGGGATACAACTAAATGCAGCCACTACCCAACCACAGGAGGACATCAAAATAGAGATCCAAGTGAAGAGGATGAGGTGTAAGATCTGGCAGTGCACCAGGCATGTGTGCAACTAGCAAAAACAGTGACATGTTCAACAGTTATAGGTTATCAGTAATATTCCTATGTTATGTCTGAAAATGTTCACATATTTTAAATATTAAATGTATTATTGTTAAATTAATATTAAAAGTCATTATTTTAAACCAAATAATTATTTTTATAGCCTTTTTTTTTTAAGTCATACATATATGGGTCGTTTTTGTCTGTAAACTTGATGTAGTAATACATAAAACATTTTTGTTCATAAAGAAAGAAATGAAACATTTTATGATGAAATTACATTATTTTAAAAGATATACCAAAGAAACATTGAGCTATACTTTAAATTACATAGGAAGTGAATACGGGTCATTTTTGACCCATGTTGCACATTAGAAGAGGTTTGTGTAGCTTGTGCATACATTTTTTAAATAGTATATTTTAGCAATAAGTGTTACTACAATTTATAAATTACTTTGACTGATGTATTCTGCTACTAGCCTATATAAAATTACAATAAATAAATATTATGGCAATCATGCTTCAATCTCCTCCTGGGATAGTGGAGGTCGCAAGTTTCTGATACTGTTATTTTGGGGATCGCAAGTTGAACGGTTTGGGAAAGCCTGATTTAGCCTACTGTTGCATTCGTTGCAACAAACTAGGAAGTTAACTATAGCTATATATAATATATATCTATATAATATATTTTCAAAACAATTTCAATTTTGGTTACAAAAAGTCACCACAGGTAGTAGAGATCAGACAGTTTTGTTCAAAATGGTCAGGATTTCCTCAACAGCAGGTTCTAAGAGTAAAATGACACATAACACATTCTAGCGCAAAACAGAGCTCTACGGTCAATGTGCATCAGTCTGCTAGCCAAACTCAAAATAACACATTTCTTAATCATGTTCACTGTGAGAAAATTCAATAAGTGCTGTTTGTGCGACATATTTGTCAACGTGCCCAAGCTCTCCTTTGTTTTAATACACTGTTGGCCATGAGTCACCTTATCGCCTTTTTTTCTGTGTTCCAAGCAATTTTAACAGCCAGTGTGAAACATTCTCCATTTGAGTACCCTCTTTTTTAATGTCCTATATTTCATTTGAATTGCAAAACCTGCACTCAAATCATTAGAATACTCTTCAACAATGGACACGTGTCTGAGCAAGATGAATGTCATGTTTGAAAAGGATGGGTAGTAACAGAGACTGTGATGACAACATTCCCAATTGTTAAGGCTATTACAAAATCCTTAGCACAGCCTTAAAACATACCATACAGCCTTCTTGAGCCTCCATCATATAGCGGAATCTAGGAAGGCTAGAGGACTGGCTCAGACAGTAACAGCCAAAAAGATTAAGATTATGGGAAAAAAGTGAATATTCAAGCCAAAGTATTTATATGCAATCTGTCTCATTTTGTAGCAGAGGGCCCCATCGTCACTTGAAGCATGCATACCCCTTAGCATTTTCCTTTCCCGTCAATCGCACAAATAAAGTCTGTGAAAAAGATTTGTCTTGACGTTTTGGCATAAACGTTCATTTGTGTTGGATGATAGCACCTTTGTATATTTTGACACTTTGAGATTAGTCACAATCAGCATATTGTATTGAAGACAGTGAACTACATTACCCTCACTGCTGCATGTTTGTGGCATATTGGAGACATTTAAGGCATTAGATTAATCATTCAGCTGCGCACATATTTTTCTGCCTTATTTGGGCAATTGCTTGTGATCCTCCTATGGGAGACATAAATGGGGAATGTATGCTAGGCACCAATGAAAGGTTAAAATGCTAACAGGCATGTTCCAAATGACAACACATAACACGTTCTATACAATATTTTAAACATTAAAAAGTAACCACACCCTGAAATGTGTTTTTGAGCTGTAAACTATAATGGAGTTAAATGTAAGACAATGCTGGTAAAGAAATCCCATTTTGGCAGAAATCTGCATTTTATTGTTGAAAATGGGTCTACACGTCATATCCATTTCAAATCTCACGTTCTTCCTGGCTAACAAATGTACTTTCGGAACACTTGTGCCTCATCATCTTCAAATGTTAATGTTAACGGGGGTTCCCATCCCCTCCCCTCCAACACCTCCTTGGCTACTTTTTAGCATATCTTAAAATTGTGCAATGGGTGCAGTCAGGATCAGAGATTGGAGTGAAGTTACACTTAGCAGCAACAACTATTGTCTATGTAAAAGAATAGTGGAGTAATTGTATGTATAAATAAGTGGACAAACCCTATTGGAGTCGCCCATAGGTTTTATGAAAAATGAGTGTGTACTGTAGCTGAGCTGGCACTGGCTGTCACCATCTTTGGAGTGACTCCACCAAGCATTCCCAGATATCATGAAAAATTGGATTAATGTATGTCTCAATATATTTTCACTGTAAAAAAAAATGCACTCCTGGTACAGTTGCCATCAACGGAGAAACTAGCTACAGAGACCAAAACCATATTTGTATCTGGCTGTAAACATGTTTATTTCTGCTGTAGTTGGACATTTTAACATGGGTGTTGACTTGCTTTTTGAGCCAGCCATTGTGCCAAGTGGCCATTTGAGGAACTTCCGAGATGATGGTGTGACATCTAGTGGCAAAAAGACATATACAACCACTTTAAACTCTCTTTTGTACTACAGATGAACTAATTATTCATCATATATATCATATACAATATAAATAGCAATATCAAATACTGAATAGCACTTCTATCTCACTTTAACAACTAAATACAATTTACATCAGCGGCTCTGAAAAAACTCAAGGAAGCATTAACGCCAGCCTTGATTGCACTAGTGCTAGAATTAGTGAATTAGTCTAAAGAAAGAAGAAAATTAATATAATGTACTGGTAGTTATGCATGAATATCAGTGTAGTTTATTTATTGGCCAGAGGGGACAGAGTGGAGTTATCGTGTCCCCAACCATCATGTAGGCCTATATACAGTGTATATGCATGTGCTTAGACCAATTGTGTACCTCTATCTGTAGTCAAAACAACATTACATGAGTTTGCTGAAAGTTCTTTCTCTTAAGGGATGTCATGGTGATTAGAGGGCAAAATGCTGATTCTGTCCAGGTAATACACATGGAATATGTGCATATGGAAATAACCTGCCAAACCAGGATTAGTTACAAAATACTACCAATCCCTATTTAATCCTACAAGTTCACTGCTGAAGGAACAATGTATGCATGGAGCAATAGGCTAGCAGTAGTACAGTAGCTCTTCTACCCATTCATGTATCCTAATAAATCAGTTCTTCAGTGATCTAGCAAGCTGATCAATGTTTTCTGGTCTGACTGAGGTTTCTGTGTCCACACTGCAGTGTACTGTAGGCGTAATTGCAGACCGATGCTGCAGTTCAGTAGGCCTATTCTAGAGCGTTATGGGCACAAAGAGATGTATGGATTGGACTATACAGACACTCAGGAAATGTCCCTTAGTGTTGGGTGTGGTGGAGGGGGCACTTCATATTTTAATTTCCTATTTTCAAGTAGCCTATGTTTAATCAGTTGCCAGGAAAGTCACATATACAGTATAGCTACATTCATAATGTAGTTCTCTGTATGGACCAACCAACTTTCCTGCCTTACATGTTAAAAATATAAGCTATATCAACTGTAGAAGAAATAAGAAGAACAAAAAACCCACAAATGCATCATCTCTGCCCATGAGGGAGAACTTCAGTGTCTATTCAGTCACCATGCACACTGTGCCTTACTGTAAGGAGATCAGCTGTCTCATCAATGTACTTAGTCACTGTGTTGTATGGAGCCTAGTGGTGCATGTTGTACTTTCTGTTGTGACTTGACTATGTGACTTGGACAGTGAGAAACAGCATTTTGTTTATTTGTATACTCTGTATGGGAAATGAATGACAATATACTGAACTTGAACTTGAGCATAGCTGTAATACAATATAATTTGACTTAACATATAGAGTGCTAACGTGTTAGCCCATGTGTTAGAAAGTAAGCTAATGCTACAAGTTAGACTGGTGGCCAGTTGTTGTTGCAGACTACTGCCTGAATAAATAGCATGCAAATGCATTACATGTTAAAAGACATAAGAATAAAGTCCAACCAGATAGAATGAATTGAAACATTTGCTCACCTGAGGAATATGTTCTGCTATGTTCTAAAACTCCATGACTTACATTCCTACCATCACAATGTTTGTGTTTTTACTTAAATCCAGCTAAATACAAATGAAATTAATATAAATAAATGATGTCAACTAACTGGAATAAGCTGCTGAACTAGACCTATATAATATAAAAGATCTTATGATGGCTGTCCTAAAGAAATTTTCATTAAAACTACAGAAAGTAATATAATCAATTGCCAAACAGAGATTACACCCAGCTGATCAAGACACATCTGTATTCTATCCCATGGAAAAGAGACATTCTGCACAATAAATCAAGCAAACCAAAACAATCTTCCAGTACTTCCTTAGCCATTGCAGCACTATCATGTAATTTGACAGATAATTCAGATAAAGGAGCACTTATTGGAGGCCTTGAGTAGCCTGAAAAATGCTAGGAAAAGTGAAAAGATTACACAAACACTTTTACTGAGTGCTTCATGATTTTCTAAACACACACACATGATTAAATATCTAACAAAAGTTAGATTAATAGCCTTCCATTGATTTTGATCAGGGTTCAAAATAATATCAGGAAGAATGAATAAATGCTGCCTCTGGTTTCAAATATCTATAAACCCACTCAGGCTATTATGGTTAGTATTATTGCTAAATTTAAGGGTACGTACTGAATTTCATATAATTGTAGCCTATTTGGTATCTTGTATAGCCTAGTGTTACAGCAAGTGTGTAACAATGTTCAGATAGCACAGATATCTGTATCATCTTGGCTGGTAATATGGTCTATAATTCAAAGGCATCTTAGAACTATTCACAGGAATCTGCTCAAAGTTAATTATCACATTCACCACTAATGTTTAAAAACAAATATTCAGCTTATATCTGGATATAAGATGAAAATAACACAGTATAGCCATTGTAAGTCCTTTTCCAAAATCAAAACGGAATCGAGGAGTAATTTAGAGTATATACAGAGAAACATTTGTGTAGTAATGTGTTCTAATAACGTGATCTCTAAATATTTTGGTTAGTCTATAAGATACGTAAAAAATGTCATCTGACAGACCACAACTCGCTAATACAGGCAAAATAAGTAAGATACATATCCCAACATGAATTCATAAATAACAGTAAATGGGCACTAAATCGAACAAATTGAAAATTCTTAATTTTACATACATGTAGGACGGCGAATATCAGTCAACGGCACTGTGCGAGACAAACAAAAATCTGACAGGCCATTTTCCCTGTCAGCTCGTAGGCAATAGCCCTACACGCTTGATCGAACATCAGCACCATGGCCAGCGCAATGCCATTAGGCTACGGCACCGCTGAATTGATGCAGGGGTATTTAGGCTAACTGTTGCTTCAGCTTGTGTTTCTCCGTCTCTGGTTGATACACCAACATCTCAACATCTCCTTATCAATAAGTCCACACTTGCCTTGCCTTGATGTCTATTAATCTATTTGTGTAATAACGCAGTGTTTATAAAAACCATTTAGCGATATAGGCGTACGCCTGCAAGTGCGCCTGGCGTGCGTGTGCACGCGTACATGTGCGCGTGCGCGTGCGCTGGCGGGAGGCTTGGTCGGGGCGGGCACATACTCGCCAGCGTGAGAAGCCCTGCAAGGCAGCAAGCTAAAAACACATCTGGAACATGAGTCATTCAGATCAGTAGCAAACGCTCGAACACTTTGAGCAGAGGACCACGCGTCTTATATTAGACACTCGCAACAGTTTCCGCGTCAAAGTCACAAAACTGGAGAGTTGTGAATAATCGTGCCTTTCCCTGTCGCAATAGTAGGCCTTTCTCTACAGGTAGGCTCCAGACTGCTCACTCCTACACCTGTTGGTGGAACTCGGTCTTATTGCCCCCTCGTGGTTTCAACACGAATCGCTTCTTTTTTTAAATTTTTTTTTAAGAAATGCTTTTCAAAAGAAAACTAAACAATATGCTACACAGATTGATTTGACATTTCTCAAATACAGTATGATACTGCTGATGAGAAAATTCCACCCAAAATTGCATACGTTAAATAGACAGCAGTGATCGTAGCCTAAAGGTTATGGGTTGTATTGCTTGTATCATCCCACGCAATTTGTCTTCCTATGCAGTCACTGACCGTGAATATCAACCAACCATTATTATAGCCTATATAACATAAACTAGACTATAATAAGCAGTAGCCTACTTTGATGGTGTGTATAGCCTTTTCGAAATCGATTAGCAAATGTGGGTGTTACTTCAAAATAGCAAATGTACCGTTTGATGATTCATGTCAATTATAAATCAATTGTTTGAAACGAACAACAAACGATTACAAAAATAAACTCACCAACTCCGATTTTCTCCTCCTCGGTAGGTATCCACATTTTTGGTTATTTTTCTCGCAGCAGACCATGCCACATTATGTCGATTTGTTGAGGCGGTGTAGGTAAATGAAAGCTAAAGCCGACACAAATGAGGCTGGCTTCTTATGTATCGAGCTGCATGTCTCGACGGGAATTTCTATCCTGATGTAACATCTGAAAAAGGACCGCCGCTGCCTGGTCTATTCTATTGTATCGTGTTGTGTTCAGATCGGATGCAGTATCTGTATCCACCTACCAAACGCACACTGTAATCTAATCTCCAAACGCTAAATGCAGCGCATTTCGATGGGAACGGACATAGTGGGGTTTTTTTTCCTCTTGAGATTTATATATTTAATTTATGTTTTAGTCACTAAGCCTATCGTGCTGCCAGTGGTGATACGCTAATGATGTCGTAAATGAACGGAACTGTAAACCGTTAGGATAATTAGCAGGCACAATATGCTCCGGTACCGTACAGTAGACTAAGCTAGCGGTTACACGAAAATGATGAGCAAACTGCAATGTAGCCTACTATGAGCTGCGCCATCTTCATGGTCGTCACATGACTCTTTTTGTCAACACTGATGTGTCAAGCATTTGCAAATATCATGTAGGCTACAACAAGTCTCTCTCCCTTAGACTGACTGACACATACTCACTCTTTCTTTACATCGCTCTCTCTCTCTGTCTCTCTCTCTCTCTCTCTCTCTCTCTCTCTCTCTCTCTCTCTCTCTCTCTCTCTCTCTCTCT
>JAODUG010070480.1:0-13537 GCA_027564795.1 Aphredoderus sayanus
TGGCAGATAGAAGGCGCTAAACCTAATTCTACAGCTTACACACACATATGTGCTCTGCTGGCACAACAAGGTGTGAGGTTGAAACTCGAGGACAACAGGAGGGTTAAAAGGCACGAAAAAACATAAATAATAATAAATAAATAAATAAATACACACAGCAATGACAATTAAAAAACCCATAAAATCATACACAATCAGATGGCGACCTCTGGTGCTTCAAGACGATATTGTAAGGACATCACGAGGGTTAAATATAATCTATATTTCTATTATTTTGTTTGTTATCATAAAATGACTACATGACTTTCTACCGCTATATATGTCACTAATCAACAGCATCTCAGATCAAAGCAAATGCTTTGTGGGTCACCCACACACACACACACACACACACACACACCCACACCCACACACACACACACCTCCTTGCACTAACATTCACACACGGCAGACCCAACTATGAAATCAAATAACACGGGACCTTTACAGCACACACACACACACAGTGGGAGTGTTATGGCATTCTCTGTAATGTTATGGCATTCTCTGCAATGTTATGGCATTCTCTGTAATGTTGTGGCATTCTCTGCAATGTTATGGCATTCTCTGAAATGTTATGGCATTCTCTGTAATGTTATGGCATTCTCTGCAATGTTATGGCATTCTCTGCAATGTTATGGCATTCTCTGCAATGTTATGGCATTCTCTGTAATGTTATGGCATTCTCTGCAATGGTATGGCATTCTCTGCAATGGTATGGCATTCTCTGTAATGGTATGGCATTCTCTGTAATGTTATGGCATTCTGTGCAATGGTATGGCATTCTCTGCAATGGTATGGCATTCTCTGTAATGGTATGGCATTCTCTGCAATGTTATGGCATTCTGTGCAATATATATTTACATAGAAAATAGTTGTTTGCTGCTATATTGATGTTTAAAATATCATATAGATCCTTTAAATAAAATATGTCATTGCTTCCTCTAGGTTGCAAATTACGGTGTTGGGGGTCAATATGAGCCTCATTTTGACTTTGGAAGGGTAAGACCACCATAACAAAATGTATTTTAATGCCATGTAGCCTATATATACTACCCTTGAATACATGTCAGAGCATTTCTGTGTAATAGTGATAGCCCTCTGTCTCTACAGAAAGATGAGCCTGATGCATTTAAAGAACTGGGCACCGGTAACCGCGTAGCAACGTGGCTGTTTTATGTGAGTCCTCCTGTTCTGCACCTCAGTGTTTATATTCACAAGCATTTTCGTATTACCTGTGTAATTACCGGTATGGACCATTAACAAAGATACGTGTGTAACACAGGTTTTGGTCTCTCCTGTGTTGTAGATGAGTGACGTGGCAGCAGGGGGCGCTACAGTGTTCCCAGATGTAGGGGCAGCGGTATGGCCCAAAAAGGTACCCAGCAACGTTAAGTCATGACAGTTGGTTCAGTCGGCCTGTTATATATCTCATTTGCTGACCTGTCGTTGTTGCTGTGTGTGTGTGTGTGTGTCTGTGTGTGTGTCCAGGGCACTGCTGTGTTTTGGTACAATCTGTTTGCCAGCGGTGAGGGAGATTACAGCACCAGACATGCAGCCTGCCCAGTGCTGGTAGGCAACAAATGGGGTGAGTCTTATTATCACCACAGCTGTCTAAGGGACGGTGAATATATTGCTGTTGAGACTGCTACTTGAAACAACACTAAGACATGCATACGCTTTAAAAAGTGATATAGAATTTACTGTATGCAATGTTCTGTATGATAAAAAAATCTTTTGAAAATCTTTTGCTTTGCTTTTAGTATCAAACAAGTGGATCCATGAGAGAGGTCAGGAGTGGCGGAGACCGTGTGGTCTGATGGAGTCCGAGTGATGAAATGGAAAAGTGTCGCTACCTCACAGACTCCTGTTTACGCTCTTATTCCTTGTAACCTTCCAAGGGCCAAAGAACACCCCTGCGGAAAACAGAAACCTATATGGGCGCTAAAGACTGACCCCTGGACAGTATTAGAATTGTGTTGACTGATGTTTATCTGTGAGAAGCCGATGTTTCCCAGTTGGTTCGTTCTTTCCTTTGCACTCCATATGAACTCCACTACTCTGTGGTGAAACAGTCTTTGGCCAAAGACCACTTTTAACCTGTGATAGCTCAAGCTGAATCACTTACTGTATGCATACAGAATGGCATTGCGTTCTACTCCGTAAGAAAATTACTTTTATTTGGTTAATTAATTCCATGCAGAAACTCCATTTATCATGTTCACAAAATGGTAAGTTTTAATGACACTCTAGTAAGCTAGATGTTTAGCAACATTGCTAAAAGATATCACTTTAGATAACTTTATAAAGTGTTATAATACTGCATGTTTGAACCAAAGGATTTACAGCCCCAAATTATATAATCAGCTCCATATTGTCAACAGTGTCAAATGTAGAAACTTTCTTAGTATAAATCTTCACACATTATTGGTCACATAAGAAAGACATAGATCTATGTTTATAATATTCCTTGGGAAAGCATATATCTATAGAGCATTTGTAGGCACTACACCTCTTGAAATCAACTGGCTGCTTAAACCTTTGTGTGTTAAACAGACTACAGTATATACACAAATACATTCCTTCACAGGGTTACCTTGAAGATAATGGTTGTTTTGGATTCTACTAATATATTGTTGCAGAATGTGTTTTAAAAGGTGAACATTTTGGAGAGTCACTGTGGGATTACACAATATAAAATGTTGAGCCAAGAAGTGTGTTGAGTCCCTCCCCATGATACATACTTTGGTGCCTTTTTATTTATATTTCACGTTTTGATTTTATGGAAGTCTAATACACGTGTTTCCTACAATAAAGTATATATCAGTGCGGCCCATTTGTGTGTGCGAACGTGCGTGCCTGGGGTGGTGGTGTTCAGTGGGGTTGTCACGTGTCCAACCAGTACTAATTGCTATCACAGCCTTTTCGGAGGTGGCAACTGGGGCCAGACATCTCTCGGGTCAGAAGGACAAGGGCAGGCGTGACAGCGCGACAGAGGAAATAAGTCATATCACTACCTTCCACAGAGATACATTTAATTTAGATTTACGCCAATTAAAGAGTCTTTGCGGACAATTTGCAGTTGAGTTTTACAGGAAATAAGAAGGTCGGCAAAATGATGACCCAGGTGGAAACAATAATGCATTACGATAACGGGTACGAGGATGAGTACATGATGCAGGAGGATGAGTGGGACAGGGACATGTTACTGGACCCTGCCTGGGAGAAGCAACAAAGAAAAGTAAGTCCCGAGAGTTGATGAAATTCCCACCTGTGAGGGCAAAATAGTTTTCCAGGTGTAGGCTACATATATAAAGTTGCAGTTGTGTATCTGAATGTTGTCGGCAGAAATCTGTAGCCTGTAACTAAACATGCATACATTATGTTGACTCCAGATTGACAACTATGTTTGTAATTGCCTATACTTTACGTATTTAGCAACTGAATTAATGTGTGTGACTTATGGTATTATTAGTTTATACGTTGGATATATATTTATATATAATTGTAATTTAAAAAATGTATCTTTTATGCATTCGGCTATTTGCCTTATACATTGTTTTATTTAGTCTATGGGGTCACCATGATGGTTAGCCAATTACAGACGCAATTCCATATTTCGGCGGGGGAAACAATTTGGGGACGAAACCTGATGATGGACGGATGCGATGGGTACCAGCTAACAATAGCTCAGTGAGCTGCTCTCCAGACTGTTGCCATTCCACTGATACGGCTGGAATGCGAACTGTCAACAGATGCTTCTAACACATGATGACGTTCTTGGGATTAGAATGGATGCTATATCTAATTTTAACCTCGGACCAAAAGGCATTACCCTGGGTTAATCCTATGTCCTTGGGGCAGAATTCTTTTGTTTATGGAAACCACACAAAAATATTGTAGCCCTAAGAGCAATAGTCTGAATATAGGCCTGCCATTCTCTAGTTTGTTTCAGAGCTTTAAAGCTGGGTTTAACTGAGGCTCTCTTCACAGCTGGAAGCCAGCAACTCTACATCGACCTATTGTTGGATGTAGCCTGCAAGCCTAAAGATTCATGTACCATATGAACAAAGTTGGTTTTAATATTGAATTGTGAGAAGAATACATTTACAGTAGCACCTCTTCTTTGCTACTGTAAAAAATAAAATAAAAAAAGGCAAAAACCAGTAGCTCATAAGGTAGGCAGGATAATGGAGGCCATAATATATTTTTTGCTAATAATTTCCTTTTCATGTCTTTAATCCTCTTAGACAGACTTACAATGTGGAGTGAATTTACTAGGATTGGGCTTTTCTAAATCCTGTTATAGTCATCCATTTAATAACTGACATCTTATTGGCCAGCCTGTTTTTAGTGAACAGCTCAGGTGTACTAATGCCTGACTCAGGTTAAATAACAGGATTATCAGAGGTTAAACCTTCCTTGCGAGATTAATTATTCAGATAACATCTCCATAATGGAAAGCCCCATTTCAGAAAAAGCATGTTAAAATATTCTAATATGGTAGCATAAGAACCTTTATGGAGGCCCAGCTCAGTTTCCCAACTTTCAAATATCACATTGGAATGCCAAACAGTCATTCCTGTTAATTTATTTTCCACCTTTATATAGATACCTAATACTGCCAGCCACTTACCTAGCACAGCCTCAAAGGCAACAGCCACTTGAGTGACAGGGGTGGTCCTCACTGGATGTGATTCATAAATATATTTAGCCCAAGTCGTCAGTGGTGGTGGGGCTGGGGATGGAGAATAATTGGGATGGCAGGGGTGGGTGTCTGTGACTCTGGCAGATCAGGTCTAAAGGACTAACATTGGGGTAAGCGGTTTCAGCATGAAAGGAAGGAAGCATAGAATGTGATGGCCTTTTGTTTCAAAGCCCCTAATAGTCCCTATTTGGACCAGCCCCCAAAGGGGCAGCCTGCAATGACTCCTAGGGTGGCATTAGATTCGTAGCTGTACTAATGCCATGGTCTGTTTAAGGTTTTCAGTGAAATTGGAAACACTGTTGGTCAGTGTAAAGGTAGACTTTCGAAATATGTCATTAAAGTGCAAGGATACTGTTAGTGGTCAGTGTATAGAGTATTTAAATGGTGAATAAATTAGAACATTTCAATAAGAATATACCAGGAATGCAGTAATAATTGGCCGTACTGCACATTGGTATCATATCAATATACACCTTGTGACTGCAATTGGCCTATGGGCAAATAAGATGACGTTCATTGGAATAACATTTCGGCCATGTGGGAGCACCAACATCGGTATTGGCTATCGGCCACATTGTTATTTTAAACATCGGTATCGGCCCAGAATGTCTCTATCGGTGCATCCTACAGTATCTGCAACCAATATTCATTTTTAAAATGTACACAGGAAAGACGCACATTTTAGCATTGATGTCGATATTGGACAATAATACTGATCCTCATTTTTGGGCCCAGGAATAAATTGTATACGTTTAAGGTAATGTACCTTTTATTAAATGCATAAGATACATTTCTAGATGAATCCACTACAGCTGCATGTGTATATGTGCTGAAAAGATGTTGATGTTGTAGATGAAAGACCACTGAAATTATTTTCACTTTGAAAATTTGAAATTCATTATTTATCATAAAATCTGTTTTATATCAAATAGTAATATTCCACCATACCCGTTACTAAGAAAAACATGAACATCACATAAGGGTTAAATAAAACACATCAATGAATCTGATAAGGTTATATGATCCAAAAGATGAGAACAATGGATGAGACCTGGGTCGACATGACATTTTAACCCATCTTGATAAAGTACAATGTTTTGCCCTTTTTACCTTCCTGCCTGGTATCGTGAGGTACACCAGACCAGGCTAAATTTAACACCTTCTATCAGCTGGAATGTGCTCTCATCTGTACAGTGCTGATTGTCAGTTAGCTCTTCTGTTGGCCATTGAAAGACTGACGTAGCCTAGTATATAAAAAAAGGAGGAGAAAGACAATGATCCCATCTAAAGGCATGTTATGCAATCTCAATACACCACATATGGAACAAGCATTGAAGATTACAGGTTAAGAAAGATTGTGATTGACTAAGGGCATGTACCATTTAGTGAAGGGAGTCATGTGACAAAACTGGATATATGACACCAAGGGGTCTTTAAATCTAAACAAATGGGCCTAGATAAAGTTCATAATGTGTCACTGGTCACAGTGACTAAGGGCTGGATGAGATACTGTATATTAGCAGACATGATAATTTCTGTTATAAGCTGCTTCAGTTGTTTACATCCAATACATCAGTATGTGCTAATACATACATTAAATTGTTATTAATGTTATAAATTAACTTAACATTAGGCTTTAGTGTTTGGATAGATGAGTCTACAGTGGACTGAATCTCTGTTGTTATTTACAAGGTGTTTTCTACATTTAAAAGGAATTATAGGGATTTTGTGTCTTTTTAGTAGCCTGGTGTAACCAGACACAAAAGTCAGTTTGAGAATAGGGTCTGGACATACTCCATTGGTGATTATTTTGTTGTTTTATTCTAATAAGCGTATACCTTAGTTCATTTTGAACCATTGGAACAGCCTTTACTGCTTAACTGTTGCATCGCTTTATCTAGTCACATCTAGCTCTAACATTTCGAAACAAACACTTGCACTTAGCCACCCAAATTGGATTGGTTTGCCATCCAGATTAACTGTACAAACACTAAAGTGAAAAGGGTTTCCAGACAATTACCTAAGCAAAAATTGAGCTGAGACCATAGTCAGGCAGAACCAGGCTAGTTTTGGAGACATTATTTCATCAGTGGAGGTTCAAACTTCAGTGGAGGTTAAAAAACGTGTTAGTTTCCATTTATGCAAAGGGGGGATTATACAATAATATCAGTGTATGATCTATTATTATGGTGAGGGACTATAGAGTCAAGAGTTTAATTTGTCACTATATATGGTATAATCAAATCGTATCAAATATGACTGACCTAAATATTCTCTATGTCCTTTTCCTGGCAGACCTTCACAGCTTGGTGCAACTCGCACCTGAGGAAAGCAGGGACACAGATTGAGAACATCGAGGATGATTTCAGGAATGGCCTCAAACTTATGTTACTATTGGAAGTTATTTCAGGTCAGAGAATTAATAGGACTTATCCTGTCTTATCCCAAGAGAACTGTAATGTAAATAAGAAAAATTACATCCGTTTTTCAGTTTGTATTTGTTGCTAACATAGTCCTAATAGCTCTTTTAGAGACGTATGATGGCTGGGTGTTTTTGTGCAATGACAGTTGGCTGTTTTTGTGCAGGGGAAAGGTTATCCAAACCAGACAGAGGAAAGATGCGTTTTCATAAGATCGCTAATGTCAACAAAGCACTGGACTTCATCACTAATAAAGGAGTGAAACTGGTTTCAATTGGTGCTGAAGGTACTTGATATATTCATAGAGGGACCCAACTATTCAAACTTATATCTATGTATCTCTTCTCCTTGCTTAACCAACACTGCATTACCAATATGTTAATATGTTATTACGCACTAAAATAATATATGATGAGCAGGAGCACACAGGTAACAGGATGTTTCTTTTCCAGAGATTGTGGACGGTAATGTAAAGATGACTCTTGGAATGATCTGGACTATTATTCTCCGCTTTGCCATTCAGGACATTTCTGTAGAAGGTATGATTATAACTCAATAGTTTCTACAAATAATACATTTCAGTGGCTGCAATAATCACACAATGTATTATTATAGTGAAGGGCAAAATAATAAAACATGAATAAAGGCATTTCATTAAATTTCTGGATTATTCATTCCTCAGAAACATCTGCCAAGGAAGGTCTTCTGTTATGGTGTCAAAGAAAGACGGCCCCCTACAGGAATGTTAATGTCCAAAACTTCCATGTTAGGTAGGTCTACTCCCAATTGCTAAACATAAACTATGTCTCAAAATCAAATTAACAGTTTATAAAGTAATTTTTGGTGTAAGGAAATAAATCCCCAAAACCATCCCATTTTTCATTATTAATCAAATTGGCTGTGTAACAAATTGACAATAGGGTAGAATAACAATTTCTTTCAGTTGATATAGCCAGATATTAGAATATACAGTATAATGTACTGTATAGGATAAATAAGAAAGATCCCCTGAATGCTCATCCTGTTCCCATGCAGTTGTGATGCCAAACATCCTCAATGACCTTGGGCGCAATAGGCAGAAAATCCAATATACTGTAGCAAAGGACACTTTCAAATGCTGGGAAGTACAGTATATTACCTTGTTGATGTGTGAAGGAATACTTGACATGTTGGTTCTCTCTGCTAACTGTCTGGTGAAGCTGGAAGGACGGCCTTGCCTTCTGCGCCCTGATTCATAGACACAGACCCGACCTTCTGGACTACTCTAAACTCAACAAGGTCTTCATTGTCGCCCCCACTTGTAACCAGGATGCTGTGTCAATCCCAAACACTAACAGATAGCTGTCCACCAAATATTAACATTTTAATCTCCTTCACAGGAAATTATGCATAGGAAACATGCACATCTGACTGGTGACCATTTGGGTTGCATTAGCAGAGATAGCATTGGCCTGCTTTTATGCGAAGTTGGATGTTATGTCAAGTTTTATTCATTATAATCATTTTAATTCGCTTTCTTTCCCCAACACTGACTACTTTCAATGCATGCTAACTTTTGGGGGAGGGGTAGTGGCACTGTTGGTGACACGTATGAATTATAGCCTACTTATTGAAAAACGTTTTTACAAGGCTTTACAAAACAATCAATTACATGATCTTGTGCACAAGGCTAGCATGCTGTTCGGAACAGCAAGCTTGAGCTTCTGCTCTGAGAACAGCTTGGCACCAATGCTGCTCTGAGAACAGCTTGGCACCAATGCTGCTCGGAGAATCTAGCTAATGTTGTTCTCAGAACAGCATACTAACATTGCTGCTCTGAGAACAGCAAAAAGTGATAACAGATTAGCACCAATGCTGCTCAGAGAACAGCATGCTAGCGTTGCTGCTCTGAGAACACATTGTAATTCACTGTAAATTGTTATAGTGGATGTCTACTTTGTTCACATTTAGTTATTAGTTTCTGTTCTTCTGTTTTTTAATTGGTATAATTCAAACTTGGCTCTAATTTTGAATTTGGTCAGTGCCAGCTTCTTCTGGTTTTAATTGGTTGTCTAACAGAACCGATTGTGGTGGTTGCTGCTCCAAGATAATTTTCCAGAAAGTAACGTTATGCTAACAGCAGGTGGCCATTTAGATTCATTACCCAGCATTTTTAAAATAAGTTGCAGCTGTGATAGTTTGGGGTGTTTTACTGTGTATCACTGAATAGATAATGTGCACATTTGAATGGTGGCTACTTTCTTATGGATTAATATATGCTGATTCATGGTCTTTAATATGCGGCAGGGTTTTTATAATGTGATCTTTGGATATGAATAGGCCTACAGTATATTTGAGCACATCCATCCATAACGTATCCAGAATAGTTTTAGGCTACTCTTGTGTCCTTCAAGCCCTTTGTCTGTGTAACATTTGTACCGACTTGGTCTTGAACCCGAGTATACAGTACATGGAAACATGAGCCAGGATTAAATGTACCTCTGCTATAGCCTGGCTGCCACATACTGTAACCCACAACGGGGCTACCTTTCCTCATATCGATTAATAGACACATCATAGATTGGACTACTACAAATGGGCTACTGTGATATCAGCTGATGTCGCATACACCAGGGCCATAATGTAAAACTACCGGTATTTGTAATAGCTTTTCATGCAATTATCAAAGGGCCTTGATATGGACAATCTGGAACATAATCCCACACAAGCCTCAGCAAGTGATTGATACTTTCCAGCATTACCAACTGTAAACTATCTGTATAGTGTACTGTGTGCATTTCAGCTGCTGCGTGTGGCTTTCGGTGTTAATGTTCTGTAAGATTAGAGTTGTTATAGCCTGCAGAAACAACTTGGGAGAGGAAGGGACCAGCACAATGACACACACACAAACACACAGTCAAGCCTTGGGGTGTCCACCAGTCTTTCATTTCATAACTCCATCCATCAAGCTATCACTTTCCATTCATCCATTTATCTGACCCGCTCTGTCTTGGGGAGCAGCTGGCCCTGTCAATCATTCACAGGGAGGGGTTCTCTGGCCAGACCCCTCCCACCTCAGCAGGGACAGACATTGGGGCAGACATGGGAACAATAGCAGCAGCATGATGGCATGATCCCTCTTACACTCACGCACCAAATGCACTCCCCCCTGACTCACCCATTAGTAAGGGACAATACGCTGTCAGCTGTTGGCCTAACTCCGGTCAGATTAAGTTGTGTGAGATAAATACAGTGGGCTGCACAACGGTCCCATCTCCCCAATACATCATCATATACAATACCAGACTAATAAATGACAACATAATGCCTGGAATACATGTTGTATCAGACGCCTGTATGTATAAAAAGGGGAAAAGAAATAACAGTACTCTACAGTACGTACACAGTACGGTCCATATTTAACATTTTTAGAGTACTATTTAGTTGATCTTGATTATACTGTATGTTTAAAGGGTACAAAACACACCACAGAACACTTTTGCGCAGCAACACAACTACCAAATATAGTCTGTATCTCAATATGCATTAATAATCACACCATTTTCATAATATAAAGGTATCAACATTGTTGATGTGACTACTCTAAGAGTCATAGCAGTTACAGTAATCCACTTGACACTGATAACTTTCTCTGTGTAGGATGATCATCTGGGGAACCTCAATCTGGCTTTTGACATTGCAGAGAAACATCTAGACATTCCCAAAATGCTGGATGCTGATGGTAATGGATTCATAAAATAGGATTTTTTATATAGCGCTGTGATTTCCAGCTGTGTATATTTTCTAGGATATGTATAGCCTGGCTCTGCCCAATTATTGCTCAGTTTTTGCAGATATTCTAGTATGGAAACCCTGTTAGCATTAACGTTTACACAGTGACCCTGCTGGGGGACCAGTCATGGTGGCTACAGTAAGTGTGATGACGTCGAAGGCAACGTGTTTCAAAGTGGTGGTAGAGCTAGATGACGCTTCTAAACAGTAATTGGTGTATCAGTTGTATGGGCAAAAACAGGTCTACGCCCAAATGGAGGAAAGACTGCGAAACACTTCCCAATGGATCGTGTCCAGACCCTATTCACAAAGTGAATTTTGGGTCTGGTTAAACCAGGCTAGAATATTTGTATCACACAAATGGCACACTCTACAGGTTAAACACATTGTATTGTAATTGCTTTATCGAATTGTCTCAATGCTAGCATTCTGTACAACATTAAACGTAGCAATCCTTAAAATAGAGAGCAGATGGTGTGTTTTTGTACTGTTCATACATTGCCCCTCCTTGGTTTTGCTGATTCCTGATTTACTTTCCTCCCTGTACACACTTTAGACATTATCAACACCCCCAAGCCCGACGAGAGAGCTATCATGACCTACGTGTCCTGCTTTTACCATGCTTTTGCTGGAGCTGAGCAGGTACAGTAGTCTACACACTGCAAAATGAGGCTTTACAAGTTTACATGCATGAAGTCTTATAGAAGTCTTACAGTTCACTGTCTTGTAGTTAATTTCACTTGGATTCTGACAGTAGGCTTATACTGTGCCTGTACGTTATACTCAAATAATGTCGGTCCTCCTGCCATCTCCTTCTCTCTCTCTACTCATCCCAGGCGGAAACAGCTGCCAACAGGATCTGTAAAGTGCTGGGTGTAAACCAGGAAAATGAGAAAATGATGGAGGAGTATGAAAGACTTGCAAGTGAGGTAAAAAGGGCTCTATATATGAAATATTGTAGAAGACAATATCAACTTTAGACTCATAGAACATAATCTATTGATTCATATTATATATTTAAACCAATATTTCAGTTGTAGACATTTTACCTCAGATATATTACCGGTGTGTGTGTATATATATAGCTATGTTAAATAGGCTTTATTCCTCGTTGCTGTATAAATATGAAGACAAGAAAGAGCACACATCTCTCTAAACACCACCTTCATCTTGAAAGAACACAATAGTCAACATTAAACACAGTGTGATTCGTCCCATGATGCCCTTGTGCCTCCCAGCTGCTGGAGTGGATCCGCCGCACCACGCCCTGGCTGGAGAACCGCAGCCCAGAGAAGACCATGGCAGAGATGCAGAGGAAGCTGGAGGACTTCAGGGACTACAGGCGCATGCACAAGCCCCCCAAGGTGCAGGAGAAGTGCCAGCTGGAGATCAACTTCAACACCCTCCAGACCAAGCTGCGCATCAGCAACCGGCCAGCCTTCATGCCCTCTGAGGGCAAGATGGTGTCGGTGAGTCTTCTGTAGTACTGCCCCAATGGGCAGTTATAATAGCTGTAATAATAGCTGTTTATTAGCAATCTAATGGGTGATGCAGGGGTTCCTGCCTGTTCTATATTAAATATTTTAATTTATAAATATATTGAAATTATATTTATTTCAGCAAGATCAAAGCTGTGACAAAAAATGAACATGGAAGTAAAAAGAAAGTAGTATGTGACTGAGACATGCGCTACTCAGTCACATACTACTTTTATTTCAGTTATTTTCAGAATGGGTATGTACAGTATAGAAGCCTAGCATTCATGCTTTGCTACTGTATGTTTATATTTTGTAATGGATTGTATCTACTGTAAGTGAAGTGAACTGATTTTCTGTTTGGGTTAACAGGACATAGCCAGTGCATGGCAAGGCCTGGAGCAGGCAGAAAAGGGCTATGAAGAGTGGCTTCTCACAGAAATTCGTAGGCTGGAGAGGCTTGACCACCTGGCTGAAAAGTTCAATCAGAAAGCCACCACCCATGAAAACTGGGCGAGCGGTCTGTCCTCACTGAATTCTGTTTGTGTGTGTGTGTGTGAACATATTCAGTTCTTTAATTCTCCCAGATTTGAAAGATTAACTTTTTATATTACCTTCGTTTGATTTGAAAGATTGCTCTTTATTTTATCATGTTTGGTAATTCACAATTCACTTCCTGTTTATCTTCTTACTTTTCGGCATCTTATGTGCGAAATCCAGGCAAAGAACTCATCCTCTCCCAGAAGGACTATGAAACAGCCACCCTGACGGAGATAAGAGCTTTGCTTCGGAAGCACGAGGCCTTCGAGAGCGACCTGGCCGCCCACCAGGACAGGGTCGAGCAGATTGCTGCCATCGCACAGGAGCTGAAGTATGTGCTCACAATTGAGTTTTCTCCTTGTTTAGCAGCCACTCCAGTGGATGTTATGCACCTACAGCAAAATGTGGCTACTGGCAAAATAAAATTAACCCTTGTGATGTCCTTCGGGTCAAAATGACCCAAACCACTACCTCTTTGTGGCAGATAGAAGGAGCTAAACCTAATTTTACAGCTTACACACACATATGATGTGCACTGCTTGCACAACAAGGTGTGTGTTTGAAACCCGAGGACAACAGGAGGG
>JAODUG010070491.1:0-13537 GCA_027564795.1 Aphredoderus sayanus
GTGTGTGTGTGTGTGTGTGTGTGTGTGTGTGTGTGTGTGTGTGTGTGTGTGTGTGTGTGTGTGTGTGTGTGTGCTGGCTGTGTCCTTGACAGGCCACATGACTGCACTCAAACGCAACTCACATTTTTGATATGTTTGCCTTGTCTTGTTTGGCCTTGGTTGACCTGTAAAGCATGTTCTATGAAACGTACTGTATGGTTCCGTAACTATTGCGTTTCAAATTTTATTCTGTTTCTGTGATTTTGGGTGCAGCTGTAAAGACACGGTGCGGACAAGTACTGTTGGCGGCAACAAAGTCTCTGTAATTACTGTAATTTACTTTCTCGAAAGTACTGTGAGCTTTATACATTGACCAACCCTTGTGTTTTTGTTGTTGAAAGGCTTTTTCTCAAAGTAGTAGGCTACATAAACATGCTAAAGCAAGCTAAGTGACTTACCAAAAGAAATAGTGTGGCAACATATGAGACAGCACAGCAAATGTGTTCAGTAGACAGAACCTTGCAAATGTAGAGAACATTTGCAAGGTTTAGTGAATCTTTTTATCTGAACGAGAGGGTTCTAAAACGTTGGTTACATTCTAGAACCCTTTTTGATTGGCCATGACACGTTGTTTGACACTTTGTTATTCAATCCCAAATGCAACTTCTCCCCATATTAAACTGCTGGTGTATTTCAGCACTGTTTGAAGTTCAAACTATTTGTTCACTGCATTATTCAAGGACTATCGGCGCTTCACTTTCAACTTTTGCTTCTTGCTAAACATTCTTTTTCGCTGACTGGAGCTGGACCTGACTGGTTGGGTATTGGATAAGATGGATAGGAACCCCTCCCACTGATTAGAGGCTTCCAACCCTGATATGCCCAAATTGCATTGAGCTGTTGTGAGCAGCAAGATACGTCACTTAGCACTGAAACAGCCTTTAGATTTGATTAGAAGGTAATGTACTGGTGGGCACTGGCCTGGGCTCAAAACCAAGCGTGTGTGTGTGCACGCCCACAGGGAAGTGGGTCTCGGCTTATGAGACCCCACTAGACAGTGTGGTATTATAAGATGAGAGACCCCACTGTCTAGACTCAGGGATTATTGATGTAAGCAAATCATACAGTGGTGCTAACCAGTGCTCCAGCAGCATATTAATCATATGCATGTATATCATTGTTGTTGACAATCTGCCAACATGTTGTGCTTCCTGCTGTTTATTAAATTCCTACTTCCTCCTTTTTAAACCTGGGCCTGGTCTGATGCTGTTTAGTATACAGGTTTACATTAGGGATGAGGGAGAGCAGTGTTTCCTTCTTAAACCAGAACCCAGGCCAGAATACATTCTTCACTGGTTAGCTGGTGAACAGCAAGCTGTAGCCTGCATGCACATCAGTCCCATCAGTCAAGTTTGTTTAGAGTGCTTTATCACAATGTATCTACACACTTTACATACTGTAGGAGAGCAAAAAGAAATGTGAAGGATGCCTTCAAAAAATAGAAGCTAAACAGGTTAATGGAGAGGAAAATATGTTTATTTAAAAAGCAACAAAACTTGGATTAAAAAGTAAATAAAATAAGAAAGAGACATAACTTTATATAAAAGTGTGAGGAATGTTATTATTAATATTGATTTACACTTGACAGGCTAATGGCCTTAAATAAGGCACATGACCCCTAACCTGTCGGCTATAGCTGATTGTTAAGGGTTATCAGGATGTAGTGATACTGACAGCAAAGAGTGAATTACATTTTTTTTAGGTGTTTATAGTGGTTAAAGGTGGTTAGGGACTGTGTAACAAATAAAAATTTGAAGCATGTTTGCAAGCAAGCAAGTTTGGACAGATACCTAAGAAACTTATTATGGTTTACTCAATTCTTCATTCATGGGAGTGAGATGGTTTTCACACATTATGATCCAGGTGTAAAATAACTTTAATTAATTATTATTTTATTTTTATTATTATTATTATTATTATTATTATTATTATTATTATTATTATTTTGTTTTTTATTTTACATGTATTTAAATCAGCTATAGTCAGGGAGATGGATGGATTTGCTTTTATCAGTGGATGTGTATGGGGGCTGCTTGTGATGTTGGTTTGAGGCAGGTGATGGAGGGTTCTCTCTTGGTCACTGTTCAGCAGTGGTGCATGGATGAAAGGAAGGAGAGGTCAAGACCCAGAGCTGATGAAAGCATTTCCCCACGCCAGCTCTGGCTTCAATGAGTCACGAGTGTGTGGTCAGTCACAGCAGACCCCTCTGTTTATCACAGAGGAAAGATGAATTGCTCTCTTACACCCTCATCCCATTTTGTCTTCCTCTCATTTTCAAAACATTCCCTATTTCTCCATATTTTCCAATTCTTCCCACCTCTTCCCCATAATTCTCTAAAGCGTGGCTTTTATACTTTAAATGGGGTATTGTGCTTGAATAATGCATGGTCCTGGGAAAGCCTTTGCCACTACATTTGGTTTGTCAGCTTGCTGCAGATAGGCTTGATTCTATCTGGCACTACAAGATGAGATAGTGTATCTGTCTTCTCAGCATGTCTTTATTCCATTTAAGATGGGTCACTCTGCACGTTTTATCTCGCTGTGCTATAGGACTACTTTTGTTGCTGTTCTCTGAACTTTAGCTTTTTTCTGCCGGGCAGTTCTAATACAGTTGATTCAAGCATTCTGTAATTATAGTAATTATTTTAATCTTTGTAAACGACACAAGAAACCGTTCTGCCGGGATTTCAATCATTGGATTTTGTGCAGCAGGCTTAAACACTAAGCTTCCTTGAGAAAGACACTTTCGTAAGGTTGCATTGTGCGGGAAAAGGCTCTCATGAGCACAGCTAGAGATGTCCTTTGTTTTTTTTTATCTTGTCATTAATTTTGTCAGAAACATTGTCTTAACTCTGAAATACCAGTCTAGCTGCACGCCTGTTAACGCCTTCTCAGGCAATGTACAGAAAATGTAGTTTTTATGTCATAAGAGAAGACCATGAGCTTTGTAAATCGTTACTGGAAATGTATTTATTTATTGGGATTAGCATTGTGTCTTTTTAAAGCAGCTCGCACAGAATATGGCTTGTCCACTCAGTTCTTCCCAAGTAATTTGAAACTTCCCAGAAGGTTGCTGATAAGACTGTAATTGTGATTGTCTGACAGGGTGGTAAATTACATGGGTCACAGAGGCCGGCACATCCCAAAAAGTTTCGACAGCCACCACCTGTACCTTCCCAGTGATTCCATTGTTTACAATATGGACCTCCAATAGATGTCTTTTTTTTTCTTCTCCATCCTAAGGCAACTAACCAGATAAAACCCTAAAGTATTTTACCATTATACTCCAGAGGTCTCAACCTAACATCTAAGGTCAAGAAATGCTTTAGCTGTCCACCTTTCAACTGTCCTGTAGCTGTAGCTCACAAGCTGAGAGAAGCCAACCACTACTGAGCGATAACTGGTGGCAAGATTTCTTTATCTAACCTACAACATTGGCTGGGAATTCTAAAGTCCAAAAGCCACTGTAGCCTTGGGAGTGAAGGATTATCTTTCCTTCATGCTCAATAAAAGTGTGAGCCACACCTGGTGGGAAATGACCTCCAGCAAACACTGAAATGCTGCTAAAACGTGACTGGAGAAATTTGTCATTCATTGGCGGTTATTTTGATGTTTTTGTCGTCTGTGGTTGGCCTGTGAAACGATGAGTGTTTGTGCCCTGGATTTTTAAAGAAGGAACAGGAATGCCTAGCTTTGAGTGACTTTGCAGCACGTCAAGGCCACGAAGCAAGGGAAATGCCAGAGAAATGTTCTCAAGGCAGCAGACCCAGGGGATGCCAGCAAAGCAATCTGCAAGGTCAATTAGAAGTGAAGAGCAATTACGGCTAAAATTATAGCTTACGCACCATAGTTTTTTGCTTTCATAGATCTTGATTTTATCGTACAGTATATTTATTTTTTAAATGTTTTATACACTGAAGATTAAAAGTGTAATCTGTGTTGCATATTCCATGGCAACTTTCAACTGTCATTATTGTAGTAGTAGCCTGATTGGTCCTCAGATTGCAGACGCCATCACCTTCTTCCCTTTTTTTTTTGTCTATGGCGGTCACTATGTGGTGACAGTGATGCCGGTTGCGTGCCATCGCTGCTAACCACAGCCAAAGTGTTTCACTTCTCCAGTGAAGCTGTGAAATCAGGAAGACATTTGATGCCGCGCCACACGTCTACTTCACTATGTCACGCCCCCTCCCGGGCATCAGTCGCCAATCACCCGGGCTGCCTGCCTGTGACCTAACTAGCCTCCAACTTCCGGCTAATGGGCATCTCCGCTGGAACAGCTGGCGGTTGCTTGTCTAGCTCAAGGGCACATTGAGAGCAGTCATTAGGTGGCTGAGACCTGCTGTGGAACAGGATGTTCAAAGACCCACTGGCAGGGTGTTGGACCCATGTCCTGCCCACATGCTGCCTGTGTAAAATTCAGGGTTGTGTGCTTTATATTGGAGAAAGTAATATAAAAAAGCTAAACAAATTAATTAATTCAGTTAGTTATCATAACCTAAGTCATCATAGATAACAACTGGAATGCAGTGTAATGAATGAAAGCCACGTGTTGTTCATGTCCAGTGGTTAACAGTCAAGTTCTGACACAAGTTGTAGGACTTGACCAAAGATGCCCGGTGGGGAGATTCACCAGCTGTGGACTCTCTCCCCCCTCTCCCCCCAACACGTCCCTACAATGAAGGGAAGCTGTAGACACTGACCTGACCAAAACAATAGCCTAGCTTGTTCCACCTCCCATCCCGGCACAGGTTTAAAAATAGCCCTGGTGCAGACTGGCTTCCTGCCCAGGTCTCTCACAGCAGCGTCACAATTTTGCAATAACTATCCCTTATCCAAAATGACTTACTCATAGGATACACTTCAATTCCTAGACTGCTATCAGCACTTCCTAGGTTATCACAAGGAAATTACCATTTCAAGTTTGGTGACTCATTTGACACATTCGTTGGTAAAGAATACAGTAGGCTTTACTGCCTACACAAGCGCTGCAAGCCACTAGTAAAGACATGTACTGATTCGTGAATGTGACATTCTTGTTGCACAGGGTAGTAGCACGCTAAACATCAGCTTCACCCGGAAAAAGATTTCTCTGTTCGTAGTCTAGAAAAAAAGCAGTTGAAAGCATTTTCTTTAAATTGTAAAACACTTTTACAAGGAAGACAGGGCAGAGGGCACAAAGCAATACATCTCCGCTCCTCTAATCTGTTCCCAAGAGACTGGTGATGTCACTTCCTGCACTATCGATCGCTCCCTTGTTGGACACGACATCCCAGAGGGTTAGCCGACAGATGCTTCCGGAAGCCAAGGCGGCCGGGAACACAACACCGACTGCAGAAGCCCAATAAAAGGAAACAAGCTGTGAGACAGGCTGCTTTAGAGCGCACAGCTCAGTTTGCATTCGCCATGTACTTCAAGATGACAACAGATGCTAGTGAGCCCTTCAAGGCTTTGCCTTGTTCACCAATAAATGATTTATTGACTAATTAAGTGTGTCTGTTTGCTGCCCCACTAACCTAATTAGGCCAGGTCCATGTTTGGCTACTGGTAATGCAGGTTTCTGTCAACATTAAATGCCTCCTTCTCAGCCAGTTTACAGAGGCCACAGACTATCTGGGGGCCAGGGATCACAGAGACCTTCACTCAAGGAGCTTATCGTGCAGTTAAATATAAAAACTGCCGAGGTTGAAGGCAGCAGGCTGAGGCCAGTTGTCGTTATGCTTTCCTTCTATAAAAGGATCTGCCTGGCGCAATACCTCCATATTATTTAACTATTATAATGCATGTATAACCAATGTATCGTCATTTTCATGTAAATGTGATTAATACAGTGGCTTGTGCACCCGGATGGCAACATAAGGGCCCGTATGAATGACAAGGCACCTGTAGTTACCCGCAGTGGCCCTGAAGAGCCATAAATCCGTGACAAATACTGTAGAAAGGGGTCAAAAGGCCATCTGTCCTTTGAGGGGCGAGAGAATTGGGCCCCTCTCTATTCCCCCCCACCCCTTTTCTCCTGTGTTTTTGAATTGCCATCTGGCTGGAGAAGGCTGCAGCCTCATTCTCATCTGCTCTTTATTTGAATGTGTCAGCTACATCTAATGCTCCACAGAAGCATACTACATGTATGTTTTAGCACAGGCACATACTGTACAGTAGCAACACTTGGCAGTGTTGCATCACTTGCTCAGGTGTAGCCCACAGCTCGTTAATTCTTGTCGTGAATGACTTGTCACTCAAAAGATAATTACATTTTCCCACACTTCATTGCTGTGATATAAATCAGACAGCTGTGCGTGTTGTGAGGGCCATTGCTGGCAGTAGCACAAAATGTCTCATATTTCTGTAAACGTCCGACCAGTGAAGGCTGATGTTTTGGACTCCAGCGGCAGGTGAATTTGATTGGACACCCATGTCACGTTCTCCTCCTTTTTGCCATGTGACCGATTTCTCCTGTTTTTGGCATATTTGCATTGTGTAGAATTTTACATCCGCGCGCAACCCAACACATGCCGATGTAAAATTCATATAAAAGTGTGTTCAAGCAAAGCGGGGAAGTGACGAAATCTGCAGTTCCTCGAATGGCCACTTGAGGCCATTCGAGCTACTTGGAGGAGTCAATCCCCAATCCCCAAATATAAACATGTTAACGGCCTGGTTCAAAAAACAAATTGGTTTGGTATCTATAGCTATTGCATGACATGATTTTTATATTTTATTTGTATAACTCAAAAAAACAAAAAAAAAATATTTAGCCATACATTTATCTCATTGTAATGGATAGGAGAGAGTTACAGGCGTAGTCAGGTACTGCAACCACTGCAACTGCCAGAGCCAGCACAACACGGTCTTAAAACCCGCTCTTGAGAAAAGCTGTGGGTGACATGACGGAGGGTTTGTCCATTTATATACAGTGTACAGTCTATGGTTCCATCCTTAAGTTAGCCACTCTCCGTCGCAGAACGGCCGTTCATTAGCGCTTAGCTTAGCATCGCGCCGCCGAACCGTTTACACAAGTCCTCTGGCCGCGGCCCAAGAGACCCTGTAGTGTTAAATAAGGGATTAATGCGCTGGCTCAGCTGTAGTCGGAGCAGCATTAGCCCCTCAGGGGAGCGCAGGGGCTCGGTCTTTTGGCAGCCGGACACGGAGCCTTGGCCCATGCTCGACGCCCGCGGGCACTACACACACACACACAGTTTCTTTTTTCAATACCATACACATGAACAAATGCATACCCATTCTGTGTGTGTGTCTTTCTCTCTCTGGCTTGCTTGCCCTGGTATCTGTGAATGATGTATCTTTCTCCCTCACTTATTCTCATGGGAGTCCCAGAGCCTCAGGTGTGTGTATGTGTGTGTGTGTGTTCATGTTCATGTATACTGCATTAGTCAGTGTGCTCGTATCCTGTGTTTATCCAGCTTTTCCAGCCTCTGTTACTGTGTGTGTGTGTGTGTGTGTGTGTATATGTATGCGTGTCAGTAGCGTGCGTACGTGCGTGTGCTTTATTACATTAGCGAGCACACATGCGCAGTGGTTGCTATGGGCAGCAGAGTGGCTACAGGCTAATTGGGCCCGGTGGAAGAGGCTGGAGCCACATTTGCCTGCTGGAGACCTGAGGCTCAGATGCCTGGTCCACACGTACACGGATACGGATACATTTTAAAACGGGGATATTCCTTTCTTCATAAAATAATTAAAATCCTGTCCATACAAGTGCTGTTAAAAAAGCTAAGTCTCCATGCGATGGCGTGCTGAAAAGAGAAGCGTCTCATGTTATAAACAGAGGAGATTACGTTACAAGATTCCCTTTTATTTTTATTTTATTTTATTTTTATAAATATCGTCACGCTGGAAGCAGTTTTGCAAAAACTCAATCTTCTGTGATTTTAAACCAGTGTGTGTGTATGTGGAGGAAAGGCCAAAATGCATTGAAAAAGTTACATTAAAAAATACTTGACGTGACATGAGTCTCTAGACCACATTAGTTGTCAAGGCAGCATTCACATTGCCTTTATGTGGAGTCTTGCTGACAGTTATGGATTATTATTGGCTTCCTTTGCAGTGGTAAATAAACAACAGCTTTCAGTTTTTATGGTGTAATACGTTATGATAATTGCATCTTGAATTGGTCTTCCCAGGCCCCATTCAAGCAGTGAAACATGAGACCCCATAGGTTTGTCGATACGGGCGTCTCTGTCTCTGGATAGTACATTGGCGGGAAATACACTGGCCCACAGGAAGTAATATGGGTTATGTGACAGGAACAAAATTGCTATGGTAACAGACACTTCTCTCAGCCATGGTTCAAAGCTAAGATAAAATCGCATATATTTTTCCCAAAGGTAATGTATTGTGGCTGCTGTATAAAATAACAATTAAGCCCAGGCAATAGGTCTGCCTGAAAACCAGTGCAGTAGATTTAGAGCAGGAAGGCTTTACTTGTTGTAATGGTGTCTGTGATCAGTCCACCATCGGTTCCATTTGCATCCACCATACCTGGCACACAGAGGAAAGAGAAAATGTTGAAATGCATGTGTCAAAACCCCATTGAGCATGGTGTCTTTGGTGTTAATGATGGACAGAAAGTGTGCCTTGATGTATACCATGGTTGACCGTCGAACTCCTGACATTTTCAACCACTGAAGCCATGCCTACTGCGTGGATATGCTCTGGAAGTTCTAATACAGAAGAGAAGCATTGGCAGGGAAGACAGATGGAGAGGGAGAGAGAGGGATAATGGGTGGTGGGGAATAAAAGCTCTCCTCTTCATCCTATCCCACTCTAGTGGTTTTGCCATTATGAGTCACTCACAATAATACTTTAGTTTAACTACTTTAGTTTGTGTGTGTGTGTGTGTGTGTGTTTTAAGAACGCAAATTGTTATAGTATGTAGGCATCTGTGAGAGGCTTTCAAGTGTGTGTGGGGGGTGGGGCATCATATGAGTGGATTGTAATAAAATCTGCGTGTGAATTTCCTATCGGTGTTGGATCCGTGTTGGTGCAAATGAGTGGGCGTGTTGTGAGGTGCAATGTGTCTTTGTCTCATCCTGCATTGTGTATGCTGCAACAGCCCTGTACGTGCCTGAAATGTCCCCCACCAACAGAAAAAGAGCTTGAAATGATGCTTGGGCCAAATAGCAGCAGTCTTATCTGCACACCTCTCAATGCATGCTCACATTTTCCTAAATGGTTGCGCTCCGGCGTAAATGTTAGAAATGGTTTTGAACCTTTCGTTGCATGTAGCTTGTAGAGTTTTGGGCTAGGCTCCATGTTCCCTGTGCGAATAAAGGTTTGCGTGAATGTCTTTAGGGGCTTTCAAGACACTTTTCCTGTCATGTTGTGTGCTCCAACCACAGGTGATTTTAATTGAATGTAATTAGTTTCTCCTGTTGCTCCAATATTTAATTTGAATCGGCTGCTTTTGTCCGTGGCTGGAACGAATACAGGTTGGCACTTAATAATACATAAGAAGATGCATGATGTTTAGACTTCCTAGTCTACATGTTGGATGTGATATATTAATTTCAGAGACACAATAAAACTGATTCCATCTTTTGTGTGAGACATGGTGACCCTTGACCTCGTCCCTAGTGGCTCTTCCTAATTAGAGTAGATTACTTATTTAGCTCTCGCAGGAGTTTAGCTCTCGCAGGAGTTGAACGGTTAGAACAGCAGAGATGGGTGAAAAGAGATAAATGGAGGATTAAAACGACCAACCAAGAAACAATAACGCAGATCCGTGAATCATCCTGACTGACAATAAGAATGACAGTCACCCCGAGTGCCTCAAATACACATATTATATCCACTGTCTCATTAGAGTTAGATTGATGCCAGGCTGGCTTGTGGAGAATAACAAGGGAAAAAGCCCCCCCCCCACACACACACACCCTTGCAGTCCTTTTGTTGGCAAACAGAGCTGCTCTTTAGTTGTGGTGCATTGGTGATGAACAGAGAGACGTACTGACTTTGGTGGCTGACCAATAGAAAAGGGAGAGATGAGAGGAGAGAAGAAAAGAAGCTCAATCCGTGAAACCCAATCCCCCGGGGCCCCGCCTCCTGCTGCAGTGCATTCTGGGAAGATCATAAGATTCCTAGTGAAACGGGGCATTGTGTGGGAAGCCCTGAATTCTTCTAAAAGCCGAGGGAATGGAAAAGCCCCCATGTCCCTAATTTAGGCGGGAACAGGCACAAATACTAGTATCTACAACATAAATGGTAAATTAGCACCACAGGTAACATAAAATAGTGAATAATAACTATTTATATTAGGATGTTCTGTAATGCTACAGAATATTTAATAAATGGAAAACATTTTATTTTCATTTAAATGGTATAGCAAAATATTCTTCTATTCACCTACGAATTTGTTCGGGAATTGCAGTTGTTCAGACAGAGAGAACTGCTGCGTGTGTGCAGCGAGAGTAGCCATCATATGTCCCATTTCTGGACTTTTACAGCTGTTGTAGCTCCTTCACACACATGCACACAAAAGGGTACAACCCATTCCTTACTTCTCAAGGACGCGCAGACAAAGCCTGTGTGTTGAACCCCCCCCTCCCCTCCCCTCCCCTCAGCCTCAACAGACTTTACCCACATGAATTGTGCTTCCCCACAAAATGCCAGCTCTCTAAGGCTATTCTCAGGGTCAAGGATGTGATGGTCTCTTTCAGAGGCACACACAGAACCTCACTTCTTCTCCCCATTAGTGCTGTGCTATTTTAGGGACTCTTAACTGCCTCTGAAATCTCCCCCCCCCCTCTATCTCTCTCTCTCTCTCTGAACACACTGAAGTTTCTCTCTCAGAAGTTTATAATTTGCATTGTTATTTGTTGTTTGTTAAAGGAGGATGGTGATTATAATACACTTTGGTAATACACTGTCAAAATTAGAAAAGCTAGTTGTGCACCCTGAAAGAATAATCTGGTGTTTCTACACAGCTTTGGCTCTGTAATGGGAACACAAACTGGTGCAGACCGGACCACACAACATTATCATAGGCTTTGCAATGGCTTTCCAATATGTGGGGCGGAGCTTCTGAGGGGGCTCCCTGTGGCATTGAAGGGAGCGGTGTTTTTGTTTTGATTTCAAATAGTATCAAGCTTTCCCCAAAATCCCTGATTCCACATTTGTACAGCTCTTTCTGAAGTAGGTAATCCTGCAGGAGCCAGACATTGAATCACTGCAGTATTTCAGGAGTAATGATGTCTCATGAACCTTCAACTCTGACCTTTACAGGTCCCATCCATCCATCCAGTGACATATTGAACCAGACGCATTGCTCTTGGTGGGGGGGGGGGGGCAAATGTGCATTGGTGTGGAGTGGTGAGAGGGTTTGGGATGGGGCGGGAGTAATCCCTACAATATTGACAGAACAGATTCACTGCTGGTTGAAATATGATCGGTCCATAGGTTGAATGGAGTTGTTTGTCAGCAGTCATTCACTGGTGCAACATGTTACCTCACTAACTGAGTTGTAACCCGCATGCATGTGCTGTATGTTTCTGTATGTATCCTGTATGTTTGTGCCGGCTACCTCCCTCCTTTCAAGGCCTCCCGCCCTCTCCCTCCAGAGATGGAGGGGATTTCGACAGCGCAAACTGGCCTGCACGCACGCACGCCATTAAAGTAGTGCCTAGCTACTGCAGAACCCTGCTGTGTTGCTGCGAGGGAGCGTTTTTCACACGTACATGCGCTTGGATCCAGCCGTTCTCCATTTGCATTTAATCCGTAGGCCTGTCATGAGTGTGTTTGTGCCCGTGTGTATAAGCACACAGCAGGGTGCCCCTGCTCCCCATGCACCAACATTCTCTGCTGTCTTGCAGCAACATGCCTTGTCCTGCCCTCAGAGCTAGTTCTATAGAATGAGTGTGTAACTCTTGGCAGTAATGCGGGCAAATGGTAATATGGTCCTCAATCACTTAGCTTAGCTCTCACCTATACTGTCTTCAAAGTGGTGCTAGTGAGTATGTTAGGTTGACTGAAGGCTGTTAAAGCATCCATTGGTGTGAATGGTGGTGTGCTGTCATTATCAAGAATTCATAGAGGTTTCCGCATCCGCAGCACTTTGATTTATCATGGATAAATTAGATGGATCATGAATGCAGTGAGGTGAAAGTAGTGTTATGTTCCACAAATGCATTTTCCTATGTTGTATAACAAGTAAATCATCTCCACTATAGTGGCACATGCAGAGCATGCACTGGAGAGTTTAGCTTTAAAAAATTTACCAATGTTGAAACCTGACCCACTAAATCACTGTATTGTCCTTTCGCTGCTACTGTCGCCCTCTGTTGGTGGAAGCTCGTCACTGCTCACCACGAAGCTCTGCGGAATCCTAAACCACATGAATGAAACCAGACTATTCCTCATCTGCGGGCTAGGCTGTCATGTACATACATCAGTACACCTGCCAGTTTAATATCTTACAGGCATTTAGGTTTTTGGAGGAGGATATTGTGTCCAGATGAAGTTTAATTCCAAACCTGTTTGTAATATTTGAAGATGTAATTGTTTAATATGTTCCAAACTCTAATGGCTGCTCTGGAGTGAGGTTATTTGATGTTAACATTTTAATCAAAACATAGTTTTACAACACTAGCTTTACAGTTGTACAGGTTTTCATTTTGTATTTTGTAAAAATGTACCAATGGTTTGGTTGGTGTAGTTTGTAATTAACAGCACTTTAGTGATCCATTAAGGAAGTGAGAACAGATTACATTATTTCAGTTATGGGTAAAGCAGTAGAATATAATTATTTTAATGGTTGAGTGATGTTTATTTTAATGATTGAGTAATGTTTGATATTTTATACAAAATAATAAAATAATACATTCACAAACACAGTATATTGCTTGATGTGGGACGAATAGATTTCTGAATAGCCTCTGATGTGTGTGCATCACTTACATTGTGAATGCTTATTTAAGTCAGAGGCTGGTAGGTGCTTACACTGCTGTTACAACCATAGAACTTTATATAATGGTTACAACAGCCAGCTTTGTCCCTAATATACATCCTGTAATGTGGCATGGTAGCCACTAGGTGACACACGTGAGCTGTGGTTGTATGCATGAATGCTTTTAAAAAAAAATTATGTAAAATAGTTTTTTCAGATTAATTTATTTGTGTGTTCATGCACCATTTAGTCTACGGCTACTTTGTACCAAAAAGATTTGCTCAGCATCGCGTTTAACAAGGTCTACATGGCGGTTTGCAAGGTACTTAACCCTAGTTATCAAGTTACATAGCTTTTTGTTGAACCATCTACTCAGTGCAAGAAATTATTGACTGATGCTAATAACTGATAGGTTACACACACTGAGATGTATCTACATACAGGCTCAAACCCACACACAGGCTGTGAATAATGAATGGCCCCTTTTCTGTGCTCTATAATGATGTCCCCAGGGTATATGCACGTGTGTGTGTGTGTGTGTGTGTGTGTGTTCTCTGGTCGCATCAAGGTCTTTGCTTCCAAGCACGGTCTACTATAATA
>JAODUG010070502.1:0-13536 GCA_027564795.1 Aphredoderus sayanus
GTGAACAGAGCATAGCCTACAGTATGCTGTACATCCGGACTGAGGGCTAGTCCGTGTTTTGATAACCCCTACATTACCAATTGCACAGCAGCCCCTAGGCTGTTAGTCACTGCTCACATTTGAAATAGAAGTACACAAACCATTGAATTATTAAATAATATTAAATAATTTTAATGTTCATTGTCACCTTGTGCTAAATTTCCAAAACTATTGTAGCAGGCTACAGCTCCACGCTAGGCTGTGCTAGGCTACTGCATGACTCATGTTGCGTTTGACTGTTAATGTGATGCCAGTGGTTTTCTGATTGCCAGATACAGTAGTCTAGACTAGGCTATTTTGTTTTTAAAGGAAAGAAAGGAAAGAAGAAAAGTGAAGTCAGCTATAGGGTTATCATATCTTTCTCATAAATGTATGTAAATATGAAAGTGTTGATAAAATGTAAACATATTGAGATTAGTTTTTCAATACATTTGACAGAGGCTCTGCTGTCTCTACAGGTGCTAATGATGTTTTGCTTGTTCCTGCTGCTGGGGAGAACAGCTCACATCTTCTTAACGTAGTTTCCAGGGAAGAATCCATGTTGTCCCTTGAGACTGCCAAACCACCAGCCTGATGAGTCTGTCAATATCAAACACAATATCAAATGATTCATGGCATCAATAAACAGATCCGGTATTTTGGGGCATGTCCTCGTGCTATACCTTCGGCCAGGATCTTGATGACGTCCCCTGTGTTGAAGCTGAGTGTTTGTACATCCTGGGAGTTGTAGGGGAAGATGGCTTGGCACCGGGTCAAGCAAGGCTTCGCTTTAATGGTTGGTTTGAATCGACCAGAACTTTTCTCCTTGGAGCGCGGGAGGCTGGCGGGGGAGAGAAAATTGTTTTACAAACATTTAGATTTAGATTCTAGCCCAAAATCACTCTGGTTAACCCTTGTGATGTCCTCCAGGTCAAACTGACCCAAATCACTACCTCTTTGTGGCAGATACAGTATAAGGCACTAAACCTAATTCTACAGCTTACACAGACATATGATGTGCACTGCTGGCACAACAAGGTGTGAGTTTGAAACCTGAGGACAGCAGGAGGGTTAAAAGGCACGAAAAAACAACACAAATACATAAAAAATAAAAGGAGAAATAAATACACACAGCAATGACAATATAAAGAACCATACAATCATTACACAATCAGATTTCACCACCCGGTGGTTCAAGACTAAATTGTAAGGGCATCACAAGGGCTAACGTAGTCATTTCAGAAAATATCTCTACAACACAGTACGTAGAGGTCTTTGACATATAGTAAAAACTGATATCTCTTATAATTATGTTAATCTGTGTTTCTACCCCATGTGTGAACCCCACAGTGGTTATGTTTACAGCTCCGAAGTGTAAGTGTCTTTACTAACTAAGAGGGATAAAAGGCACGAAAAAACAACACAAATACAAACATAAATAATTAATAAATACACACAGCAATGCCAATTAAAAAACACACAAAATCACACACAGTCAGATGGCCCCACCGGGTGGCCAAATATGATATTTTTAAGGACATCACTAGGGTTAAAGGTGTCATCGACGTAAGTTTGCTTGTTAGAGAGTAGACTTCTGCTGCACATCACAATGATGTTACGTATTACCAACTATTTGTACTTTATATGACATAGGGATTCCAGCCGTTTCTATAATGACTGGAAGTTATGAGATTTTGTAACCTTATGGGTGTGCTACTGTAGAGGAATGGATCGACCAATTTGAGACACGTCTCCTGCACACCAAATCAGACAATTCTGTCCTGGAATTTATTGGGACTAAAATAAATTGCACTGATATTTTGCAATCTATTTTCATCAACACTTCATCATCCTCATTTCCACCTCACACACACAGACACAGTTGAGACCTGGTACTGCATGTAGATAATACGTAAGAAAAGTCCTTGGCGGAGTAAACAATATTCTTCTTAAAGCACGATATACCTAAATGAAGTCAGCCTAATAGATTAAAGGTATAGACTTGCGTATAGACGGCATGGCACTGGAGCAAGCAAGGCTTTGGTTTTATGGCGGGTTTGGGTCGACCTGAACCCTTCTCCTCTTTGTAGCAGTGGAGGCTGATGGGGGAGAGAAAATTGTTTAATGATTATATACAGTATTTATACTTTCATACATGGATTTAGACTTGTACACCCCAGCAAAAATCACACTTGTGTTACAAACCAACTCTTTTAACTTTGTTTTACCTAGGGACGGCAGGTCATGATGATCTGTTCAAGAGTAATGAGATTGCCTGACCTCGACTTTGACCTAAAGTTGGCACTATGGATGGAATGACACATTGGAGTATGTGAACAATTGACGGGGACGTCTACAGTATGTTCCAAATGTAACCATGGGATATATGGCCTTGCCAATATAGTTGATCGGCCCTTATATTTTCCACTGCAGAAAACACCCCTGTAGGATCTCTTTCAAGGCCATTTACAGTACCTAATCCGAGTGGCCCTGAAAAACTTCTGGATGGGGCTCAATACTTACTCGCTAAATGCATGGAAGACAATAACAGTGGGATTTTAATTTAGTATTTAAAAATGCCAGTGTTAATTAATTGAGTGTTAGCAATATTAGCAACATTCAACTGTCAACTTGACCTTGAGGTAGGCTATTATTAAAGTTATTTATTCTTAGCTGTAGAAATGTATAATTATTTTGTTGTGCTCTGAATTGATGTTGTGATTGAAGAGTAATGGCAATGTTGTAGGTCCTAAGTTCTAGCGCCACAATAGCAACAGGCTGAAAATGGCAATTAGGGGGTCGTTCCTGTAAATGTTCATGCCCCCAGACAAGAGTTTCTGCAGTATATTTTCATTGACAGAGATCTTACCATCCACTTCTCAGTGATCCAAGTATCTGTTGGATGTCCTCCACTAGGGAGGTCAGCTTCAGGTTCTCCAGGTGTTTGGTCACATCTGTCAGGTCTCCTGAGGGCAACTGAGGCTCTTGAGGCAGAGAGCGCTGCACTCTCTCCACAGTGGCCTTGTAGTTCTGCAGGAAGGAGACATCTGGAGCATCCAGCTGTTTCTCTACAGCTCTGATTGAGTCTGAAACATCGTCTATCTCTCTGCTCAGACCTTCAATCTTCTTCTTCATCATCTGTGTTTTTTTGTCCACATCCTGCCTCAGAAAACAGATCCTGGCTTTCTGTTCCTCCTGTAAAACCTTCTGGATTTTCTCAAACTTCTTGCTAATCTGCCTCTCTGTCTCATAAGCCTGGACTCTAATTTGTTTTGATGTTTGGACCCAGTCTCCTTTAGCTTTTTGAAGAACCTTTAACTTCTCCTTAAGGGGTTCCAGTGACTTCTGGACTTCTGGTTTGTGACGTTGTGCAGCTTCATCGATGGGTCTGAAGCTGTGGTTGGTATGGAGTTCTGCATCTCGGCAGACAAGACAAACAGGCTGCTGATGGTCCAGACAGAAGAGCTGAAGCTTCTCATTGTGCAGACTGCAGATCTCCGCAAACTCTCCTGAAGCTCTCTGAGCTCTCTGCTGTAAGAAGGCTTCGCACAGGTTCTTCAACACCAAGTTACGAGGTGGGTCACTCTTTGAAGACCTTCTCTTACAAAGTGGACAATTCTTAATTTGTTTCTTTTGCCACCATCTCTGTAGACAGGTGTTGCAGAAGCTGTGGCTACAGGACAGCACCACAGGATTTTCAAAGATCTTAAGGCACACAGGACAGGAGAATTCCTCTTCTGGCAGCACAGATTGGGAAGCCATTGTCTCTCTGATGAAAGACACAAATTGCAGTAAGTCTAAAATTTTTCCATTCTATAGCTTTAAGAGAATGGAAGTAAAGCTGCTGCTCTTCCGCATTGAGAGGAGCAGTTGAGGTGGTTTGGGCACCTGGTGAAGATGCCCCCTCGCTGCCTCCCGCTGGAAGTGTACAATACAAGGCAAGTTCAACTGGGAGCAGACCCAGGACACGCTGGAAGGATTATATCTCCCAGCTGGCCCAGGAGGAGCTGGTGGATGCTGCTGCAGACAAGGTTGCCTGGGCTGCTCTACTAACCCAGTTGCAACCGTGACCCAAATGGATAAGCGGTTAAGACGATGAATGGATGGACTGAAAATAATATATAAATGGAAACACCTGTGACATCACACACAAAACATTAGTGGCTCAGCACACAGTAACAAGCTAGATTTATCAAAAATATATGTATTATCATTATCATACACATGATACAGGACTGAATATCTCATGTTTCACAAGCTGGTACAATTGAGTGCAAATCAGGATATATACCACTTTTACCCATATGCTTCTGAAAACTAACCACATCACTAGCCAAGCAGCAAGAAAACAGACCACATGCTTTAGATAATTTAGACTCTCATCCAAAGTGACTTGCAGTGATTAAAATCTGCAGTGAGTAAAACCTACAACCTCCAGTCTGTTGAACGTGCACAGGCCAATGTCACGGACACTGTTTACTTTCCTCAAAAGATTAATTTAATAGATGGAGGAAGTCGCCCTTTAGCGGCTAATGATTTAAAGTGCAGCTAGTCCACTACGAGTGTTATGAAACGTCTGACAGGAAAATGAAACTTAGTGTACTGTTAGCCCATGTTACTTTAAAAACACTAAAATAGGTTAACATTGACCTATTTTAGAATGAAAACTCAGTTATGAAGTGTAGCAGATAATGTAATTTAATATTCTCACTCCTTATCATTATTTTTTATCATTAGCAACATCAGTCGTCTCCTCTCCTTGTCCTCTCTACATCATAAGTTGCAAAAATATCCATAAATATTCAAAAGCATAATCTAATCATTACTAAAGAAAACACAAAGTAAGTTAAATCCTACTTTCATGATGTGGCACAAGATGAACAGAGATCTGGCACCAACACGCATGTTTTAGTTTTGTAGAGGGGAAGTCCTTTATGCAAGCAGTCTGGGTCCTCCCAGGAAGTTTTGTGAAACGCAGTTTCCTGCATTCTTCAAATGTTTAACCATTGTGATGTACTCTGGGTCACACTGACACAAAATCACTAGCTCTTTGTGGCGATAAAAGGCACTAAACCTAAATCTACAGCTTATAAATACATATGATGTGCACTGCTGGCACAGAAAGGTGTGAGTTTAAAGGCATGAAAAAAACAACACAAATACAAAAAGAAATAATTAATAAATTAATAAATAAATACACACAGCAATGCCAATTCCAAAACACACAAAAGCATACACAATGCTTCCTCTGTTTTTGGAAGTAATCTTTTTTAATATGCATGTGGCACTTATTTAAGTGACTAACTGGATATGCATTGTTGGCGTATTGCTATCTTGAGGCAGTGGAAATTGATTGCATGATTGAAAAACCTGGTCTAACACTTCTGATGTCCTCCAGGTCAAAACGACCCAAATCACTAGCTCTTTGTGGCAGATAGAAGGCGTTAAACCTAACTTTACAGCTTACACATGCATACTATGTGCACTGCTGGCACAACAAGGTGTGAGGCACGAAAATAAACAAAAAAACATAAATAAATCATTAATAAATAAATAAATACACACAGCAATGTCAATTAAAAAGCACACAAAATCAAACACAATCAGATGGCCAAATACAACATTATTAACCCTCGTAATGTACTCAGAAATCTTGTATTTGGCCACACGGCGGCGCCATCTGATTGTGTATGATTTGTGTGATGAAAAATCATGTCTTTCTGTTCCTCCTCTAGAACTTTCTGGATCTTCTTAAACTCATAATTAATCTGCTTCTCTGTCTCCTGGGCCTAGACCCTCATTTGCTCTGCTGTTTGGACCCAGTCTCCTTTAGCTTTCGTAAGAACCTTTAACTTGTCCTCAAGGAGTTCCAGTGACTTCTGGACTTCTGCTTTGTTACATTTTGCAGCGTCATTGATGGGTCTGAAGCGGTGGTTGATGTGTTGTTCTGAACGGGTGGTTCATCCTTTGAAGACCTTCTCTTACAAAATGGACACTCCTTATTTGGATTATTGATCCAAGAGGCCTGAAGACACGTTTTACAGAAGTTGTGTGTATAGGACAGCAGCACAGGCTCTTCAAAAAGCTTACGGCACCCAGGACTGCACAATTTAGCTTCTTCTGGTACATATCTGGAATCCATTTTCTCTCTTGTAAAATACATATATAGTAGTTAGTCATTGTAACAGCTCTGGGTCAAGCTGACCCAACACACTAGCTATTTGTTGCAGATAGAGGGTACTAAACCTAATTCTACAGCTTACACAGACATGATGTGCACTACTGGCACAACAAGGTGTGAGTTTGAAAACCGAGGACAACAAAAACATACATAAAGAAATAATTAATAAAGAAATAAATACACACAGCACTGATAATATAGAGAACCACACAATCATACACAATAAAATAGCGCCATCTGGTGGCATAATACAATATAATAAGGATAACAGGAGGGTTAATCTGGAAGCTAAATGCTATAAATGTCAATTTAATGGTATGCAATCAATCATCAAACTGGAGACTGCTATACTATAATGCATGGAGGTTACAATAAAATACTAATATAATAAATGAATATATTATTTTTAATCATTTATGACAGTTCAATAATAAAACAGTTTGAGGTTAATGAATTCCTATATTGACACCATTCTTGTGTCTTTCATATGGCTCTTAGCTAATCTTAAAACATTTTCAGTTATAGGCTCAAAAGCAGGCTCAATTTTGCAAAAGTTAAATTGTAGATTTCAGATTTCAGTCCGTGCCCGGACTCGTTTCTCCTCTTTCTTTCAAGTCAGCCCCTAGCAACATGCAACTTACTGACTTTCAACAGTCCTGCCAGAGAAATACAACATGAATACTCACTGTTGATATCTGGTAGAAGGAAAAGGGAAAATAAATATCTGCAGCAGGAGATGAAGCTCTGAGTCACACCTCGACAGAATAATAACTGCGTGTAAACTTTAGTCTCAGGGTGCAGTCATCTTCCACAACCAATCAACAGCAGCATGACTAGGGCAAGAGAGCCATACAGAGCTCATGTTTGAAGTTCTTTTATTTGAAGATAAATAATCATCATATAAGAATGCAGTTTGACTACTCTCTAGAGAGAGAGAGAGAGAGAGAGAGATAGAGAGTGAGCTCACGAGGTCTCTCTGCCTCTTAGGCTCTACTGTCAGAAAAGGTACTGGACAGCTCCCCAGTAGAACCAGTAGAGGAATGTGGTTGTACTGGACAGCTCCCAGTAGCAAGCTGGGGTGGCATACAGTACACTGAGAGGCATAACTAGCGCTGAGATCATCAGTGCTAAGATCCGGTGGGACATCAAGTTCCAGACTGACAAGCAACTACTGGCTACCCAGCCAGATATAGTGGTGGTTGAAAAGGAGCATAGGAGGGCAGTTGTGATGTGACAATCCCATCTGATGGCAACATCAGGATGAAGGATCATGAGAAGATTGTACAGAAGTACACAGGGCTGAAGGTGCTGTACAACTGGGCCAGATGTGGAGGTGAAGTGTGGTCCCATTGGTAGCAGGAGATGCAAAGAGGAGGAGCAGCAGATACAGTACCTTTAGCTAAGAGACTTAGAAAACAAAGTAGTCAATATCTGAACCGGTCAAACACTATCTTCACACTAAAAGTAAACACAGTCTACAAATTATCTAGCTCTTGGTCAAGGAATATTCCCTCCTGTTGTCCTCAATTTTCAAATGCTTTGTCAAAAGATGGTGCCATCTGATTGTGTATGACTGTGTGGTTCTCTTTATTGTCACTGCTGTGTGTATTTATTTTTTATTAATTATTTCTTTATGTATTTGTGTGGTTTTTTCGTGCCTTTTTAACCCTCCTGTTGTCCTCGGGTTTCAAACTCACACTTTGTTGTGTCAGCAGTGCACATCATGTATCTATGTAAGCTGTACAATTAGAATTGCGCGTTCTATCTGCCATAAAGAGCAAGTGCGTTGGGTCAGTTTGACCCAGAGGACATCATGACAGTTAAAGCACCCACAATGAGCATAGACAAGGGCTGGACACACACACATACTTGCACACTTGATGCTGGACTGTTCCATTACGTGTTCTCCCCAATGCTACGCATGCTAAGTAGTAGTCTTGCCTAGCTTGTGAAGAACCCGACTTAACCAAGGCAGCATCCTTGACTTTGAGAAACGCCCACTGCCTACGTTTGACGGCACAGGCAAGGTCAGGGGTTCTGACTGGCCCCTGCTGGGGCTCCCTACACCAGCCTCCAGCCTCTCCTGCTCCGGCCTGAGATGACTAATAATGTGCGTCATGCTAAGGCCACGTTAAACATGTGACCTCATGTTGGAGCCGAACCGCTAACAAGTAGAGTACAGCAGAACATGTCGATATAGAACATCAAAGCATCTGCTGGTGTGGTGAAGGGATGTTAGAGCAGCTCTGCAGATACCTTCTCATTGCAGGGTGGAAAAAGATGATTGGAAAACTGTTATACATATTCTGCCTATAGTAGAGATTTGACCAACACAGCTGTCACAATAACTGTACTAAAGCCCTTTTGTTCATATACTACTGTAATTTGGATTAATTTTCGATGAGACGTCTAATATTACTGTAAATCAGGCCAATCCTGAGATTTTGGCAAAGATCCTTAACCAACGTACCGTAGGTTGCTCTCTGTTCCTACTGTGTTGTATTTTGTTATTATCTTAGTCAGATTGTTAGAGATGTGCTCTTCCGTTAGCTAGCGCTCAAACTAGTGCTCTAACTTGTGTAATAATATAATAATCAGGGGCTTATAATAATTATAATGAGGCATTCAACACAATACGCATTTATATACTTCCGCCGCCATACTTACACAACACATTTCACTTGTTTTGTCTGTGTGAAATAAACTGGATTTCTCCATAACGGGTAAAGATTGTTCTGAATGATTCATATGATGCCATTTACATTAAATGAGAGTAGGGAGAGTAGCACGATGCAATGCTTTCCGGTTGAAAACACATCCTGCGCTTGAACACACACCTTTGTACGATAATGAATGTGTCACTAGGCCCTCCATAGTCCACTGTGACTCTGTTGGTAAATTGGATACTAACAAGCTAACAGGACATCCGCTGGTAGACCTTTAGTAGCATCACAGAGATTGATCCGTACACTCGAAGCATATGTTGACTGGATCCATCTTATGTGTATGTGTGTGTGTGTGTGTGTGGGTGTGCGTGTGCGTGTTTGTGGGTGTGCATGTGTGTGTGTGTGTGTGTGTGTGTGTGTGTGCGTGTGTGCGTTTGTGTGTGTGTGTGCACGTGTGTGTGAGTGCCTGTGCATGTCTGTGTGTTAAGAAAGATATTTAAATGCTGTGTAGACTGTCCAATGTGCTACGTATGTCAGTCGAGGGGCTTTGGGTATTCCTGATATCATATGAAAGCTTTCCTGAGCAGATACTGTAGCAGCAACCTAGTCATACTCAACATTTTAGTTTTCTAGTGGCTATAGTTTTTACTTACATTCCATTGCCATTTAACACTTAACAAAAAGTTGTATTTGTACCTTCAACAGACAAACTTCACCTGGAAACCAGGTAAGAAATCACTTGAATTATATTTAATGTCTACTGTTGTAATATAATAATTTTTATGTTATTAGTTGTGTGGCCATTTGATCAGTGTGTGATTTTACGTTTGAGTTTGAATGAGTTTATTTATTTCATTCAAAACCTATAACAACCCCGAATGTCTTATTAAATTGGGCTGTGGGACGTATACACTCTAATTAAAGTTTTTGTAACAAAGTAAGTGCTGTAGATTTCATACAGCCAACCAATAGACTGACATGTCAAGTATATGTACTGTATGTAATTATGTAATGCATCTTGCGGTCATATAGCAGAGTGCTGATTATCAGTGAGAATCGTTGCCTTTTCCCTGTAGCTAATTAAACTTTCAGAATTGCAAAAATATAAACCGGTGGATAAGTGAAGAGTTATCCTTAAATATAATAACCTTATAATGTTCCCTGATGTAGGTGCTGTATAGACATAACAACATAACGGTTGTGTTTTGCAGAATGACTGACCTGTCTGGTTTTACTCGAGCCTCTTTCGTGTTGCTAGGCATTCTGGGTATGTCAGTGGTTTCATCTGGCTTCCCGCAAGTTCAACTTCCATTAAGGTAAAATAACTGGTCACTGCTCAAATTGCATATTATGGGATGTCATGAAGGGATGTATAGTAGCTGCACGCGGCAATTCCAGGGCTAGGGCATCGCTCCATGCCTCACTCAGAGGAGAGACCCTGTTTAAAATGTTTATATTTTATATTTTGATGCAGCTTACACAGTGCAATGACCCTGTCAAGTAACACGGGCAATGCCTGACACATTTATGACATTGTCTTTCACAACACAGGAAAAACAAAACCAACACCGCAAAAACATTTGTCACCGTTAGTTACCACTTACCACTTACTGTATCCTATACCCAACATTATACATAAATTAGTAGTAACACTCTATTACTATTGTATTACTATTACTTTATTACCAATGCCTATATGCATCATATTTATAAGATAATGTAAGATATAAGATAATAAGATATCTTAGAAGCTACAGTATGTAACAGAGAATTGTTCATTTAAGCACAATTATGCAGCAGCACTTGAACATTTTGAATGACTGTACACGGTTCAGTATGTCCAGCTCAGTAGAAGATGTAGAGCTTGCAAAATAAAATACAATTTGTTTTTTAAACTAATTCAGTATACTAAATTATAGTATACTGAACTGTGAAGAGAAACATCAATGGTGATGTTAATATTGACAGAAATGTCAATATTGACAATATATCTATCTAAAATATATCTTTTTTTTTAAATATGCATTATATGGGTTGTATAAAATCATCCACGGTCCTTGCTCTCTTACACTGAACACTGGTACATCATGGAATGTTAATGTTGATGTCAATGTTAATGCCGGGGTTGCAGCTACACTTTAATGGTGTCCATGCTGTTGTGTGTTGCAGGGTGGACAAGGCGTGGTCGGGCCACTGGTCCTCCCAGGGCTCGGGCATGGAGAAGAGAGGCATGGTGGTGGCAGACGACGTGGCCTTCAGAGAGAAGAGCAAGCTGCTCACCGCCATGGAGCGGCAGAAGTGGCTCAACTCCTACATGCAGAAGATCCTGGTGGTTAACTCGTAGTGACACTGTGTTGCAGTGCACGGCGTCGAACCCTCCCTCTTGCTGACAATACCAACACCACCACTCTCCTGGACCAGCTACAGGCTACTGCGGACATCAACGTCTGCATATAGAATATCACGCATAGGTTGGCAACCCGCTGTACTCCAACGTGGCTATTTAAATTGTTTACTTAACCCTCCTATTGCCATTATTATATCGCTTTGTGCCACCAGATGGCACCATCTGATTGTGTATGATTTTGTGGTTTTCTTTATTGTCATTGCTGTGTGTATTTCATTATTTATGAATTACTTCTTTAAGTATTTTGTTGTGCCTTTTAACCCTCCTGTGGTCCTCGGGTTTCAAACACGCTACCTTGTTGTGCTAGCAGTGTCTGTGTAAACTGCAGAATTAGGTTTAGCTAATGCTAGTGCATTGGGTCAGTTTGACCCGGAGGACATCATGAGGGTTAACCCTCCCGCTGTCCTATGGGTCAAATGAGCCGGTGCACTCGCCAGAAGCCAGGCTTCAACCACAACACGGACATATATCATTCCGTGGCTGTCTCCCTCTGCTGGTAGTTGGCTGAAAAACTAAGGACAACGACAAACCCTGCGTCCATAAACCTGTATCTTCCATTAGGCAAAAGTGGACTTCCAGACATTTTCAACCTCAGGTTTGAGTTAAATGTCACATGCAACTGTGAAATTTGTGGAATTACCGAAATACATATATAGGGATTATCTTTTATGATATTTATATATGGCACAGTTTACAATAGACATTCATTTTGTTTTTAGTTGTATGGCTCTCCATCAAGCTAACATCGGTGGACTGAAACACTAGCTTGAGCTTTGTTTGCATTCATCTATACTCTCCCTGCCATGGTCTTGATGCTTGCCAACAACCTTGGTGTTAATCCCATTGCATTGAAAAATGTTGTATATGCAGATTGTGTGCAGATCTGGGGTGTTAGTATTATCCTTAAGATGTCCCCCACTGAGGATAATGTGGCTATCAATTTCAGAGAGCTCTTATCACCTATAAAAAGTCGATCCAGTCAAGACATACTTTACCCAAGCTCATTTGTCACTCATTTAGTATTTTTCCCCCCAGACCATTTCATGGGGAATATGAGTATCTCGGGCCACTTAACATCTTGTTTTAGAGTTTGTGAGATTTGGCACAATACGACGCTGGATGTCCACTTCAACATAACTTTAGCATGTTCAATACCAAACATAAATAATGTGGCTTTTATTTTAGCCTGTTTAATGAGTTGGTTGAATTACTATGAAAATTTTAGCCATTTTCTGTTTTGGATGTGTAATAAAGTTAAATTCAGTATGTTTGTTAACTAAATTGTGTTATGCATGTTATGTGAGTAACAACTGTTTGACTTGATAAAACATTGATTGTAAAACACAGTGTTGCTATTATTACATTTGATAGATATGGGTTTGAAAAATGATTTCTTTATTTTTTTTAATTAAATGTAAAAGTCATATACTGCCACCTAGTGGCTTAGACTGGGACTTAGCTGTCCCAATACAAACACTGAGTAAGCATGCCTTTCAAGCTAGAAAGGAGTAAAACTATACTGTATGTTGTTTAACCCTCATGATGTCCTTGGGTTCAAAATTACCCAAATCACTAGCTCTTTGTGGCAGACAGAGGGCGCTACAGCTAATACTACTAATTCAAATTAGTATTATTAAGGAAAAAAGGAGGGTTCATCTCTTAAATATATAAGAATGCAGTAGCTTGTGCTGATTTACCAGGGTAGCATTTGTTGTGGACATAGTGCTTTTGTTTTTGGTATTTTGATTTTAAGGTGCTTTAAGGAGACAAACTCAGTAAATACATCAATACATTTCGCAATTTAGTTAAGCTTTTATTTCTATATGAACATCATACATTTAGAAAAAACTCTGCAATACATTAATTTCTATAAGATTCCCTCTTAAATCACAGCACTAATTTATACATTTTGCAATGTCAGTCTTAATAAAAAAAATATAAAGTTAGACTTGTAAAATCTTTAAGATCTTTCCAATGATTATCCTATTCTCTTATACTAGCAATACAATGCATACCGTAATAATACATAATAAAATCAGAAGTCATCTTGAGAGGTGAAGGGTGAAACTTTGTGTCTTTACTTTGTAAAACCCTCTGACTCACCCAATAAGCAGCACGCACACAGACTCAGTCTCCTCTAGCCCCTTTGATGTCCTCAGGGTCAGAATGACCCAAATCACTAGCTCTTTGTGGCAGATAGAGGGCGCTAAACCTAATTCTCCAGCTTACACAGACATATGATGTGCACTGCTGGCACAACAAGG
>JAODUG010070513.1:0-13536 GCA_027564795.1 Aphredoderus sayanus
ACCTAAAACAGGCTAGACTGTAGAAGAACTGATGGGCTTTAGGCATGACTGCGTGGCACTGGAAAAATGGTTTACATGGCTCACAGTTCAAGGGTTCCATAGCAGATTTTGCTTAGGGCCCCAGGAAGGTCAGGACCGCCACCGACTGTTCTACATAGTACCTGATACTGAGTTCACAACACAACTACTACTGGGATACAGTGTTTCAATTAGGAATGCAGTGACAGACCATTCCAAAGTCCTGCCTCCATCTGTAACTCCACCTGTGCGATAAGGTAAGTAAAGTTAACCTGTTCCATGAATTCATTTTTAATTTGTTTTTTTCTCCAGCAATTACAGGTTGTTCTAGAAGTACTACAAATATGTAGTAGTAGGATGTCCACTAGGGAGAACCTGCAAACAGCCAGAGTTGTGTCGTTAAGTTTCCCAACGAATTCCTCAGTGCAAGTATAATATCCAACTTAGTTATTGCATTATATATTTGGTTGTCGTGCGTGTCAATCAAAATACCTCTGTATTTTATCCTCTTCTAGGCACACATATACTGTATCCCACACATATACTGTACACATATATATATATACACACATACATTAAGGGTAGCATTCCAGGGAGCCATTACACAGACTATTAAAACTGTTGTATGCCATCATGAGATAACCACCAGGCAAAGCCTGGGATGCAAGCATACTTACCCCCACAGTTAGCCTGATGCCAAGTCCTACATTAGCATTAAGAGAAGGAATGCAAAACACAATCACAACAATAGCAGAATGTCCTTTTTAACCCTCCCGCTGTCCTATGGGTCAAAATGACCCGGTGCACTCACCAGTAGCGGGGGCCAACCATGACACGGACATATGACATGCTACGGTTGGCTCCCTCTGCTGGTAGTCTACTGAAATGCCTTAGAACAGCGACTTTCTCAAGATAGCTTAAGCATGCTGCATCCGGTGCAATAGGAAACTTAACTGGCTGTATTTAGACAGACCGCACGATCACTGGTTATGCCGGTCAAGGTGAAAACCGGCCGATTCCGATCATCTGCCAATCGTTCGGTGCATCTCTAATCAGTATTGACATTTCAGTCAAATTAGTCTGTCGATATATATTTTAAATGTTCATGGTTACAGACACATAAAACTATGATTTTATGCTGCTTTAGATCCCATCTACCATATGCTGCTTTAATCACAAGCATACTTTTAAAATAGATGTTACAAGACAGTGTCGCTTTTCAGACTTGAGCATGCAAACACCACTGCTATATACTATGACAGATAACAACCATAGTATACCAATAATCCACAAATACTAGAAGCAATTATGTGGCAATTTGAAATCAATTGGCAGTCTGTAGGGATATAGTTGTTTTTGTTTTTTAATAAAAAGGAGAAAAGGGGAAATACAGTCCCTTGTGTCTACTAAGAGTAAAATATAGTCTACTAATTCTACTGTATTTTGTTTGTGTTCTTTCCCTTGTGCTTTTTCTATATCTGTTCTGCTGTGTACATACTACTGGTGCAGAGTACATACCATGTAAATTCATAAGTGCATGCTCCAGCCCTTTCATGGCCTTCACCTGGTTGCTCTTGAAGCGGGCCAAACCAAACTCCTAGAAAAGAAAGAACAGCAGATGGCTTTAACTGGGTGGATATATCATATGAAATGTATCAGCCTCTGTAAGGGCATACAGGCTAAACTAGAATTACTGGCAATAATAATAATTCCAAATATAATTTGTGTGTATGTACAAACGTTGCATAAAGAAAGAATACAGCCTGTTGTGAGGAATGAAAGATATTGTTTATCGAGATGTGTATATGAAAACAAGCTTTTTGTTAATTATTACACTATATTTGCTAATGGCCGCTTTGTGCGCCCAAAGCTAAATAAGCTACAGTAATTATCTAGTTCTCAATTACTTAATGCATGTGTCTATTAAATGACTCTAGTATACACAACAAGGCTCGCTCGAGAGACAGACTAAAAATTTTGAAAATGCTACTGAGAATAACAATGTATCCTATATTACATTCAGTTGTAAAATTATGAAGCAGCCAGGTAAGTTGAATCATATGCCTCATAGTACCTGGATAGGTCTTGACAAGCCGTATACGCTTGAGGAAATCCATGCTTCTCGCCTCAGCAGCGTAGAGCCTGGCTGCTCCGCAGACTCACAGAACACACAGCGCTCCTCCACTGACTGGCATCACAGAAAGAGTGTTATTATGGCCAGTTTAAGTATGCTATAGTAAACACGGAATTGGCTTCCTACCAAGTACACAGCCTACAACTGCAAATGCAGATCATATTTCTGAACACATTGTGACTGTCAGAATTCTGATAAACATATACGTTTTTGTGTTGAGTGACTTATAATTAGTGTAGGTACCAATTTACTAGTGTATACACAGTGTACTATGTGAAGTACATAAATTAGCAATGTTTTACCAGGCTTAGCACGATCAATATAAACATTACTAGAATTACAATTTTGAAGTAATTCATATAATAAAAGAAGTATTTTGTCTTCACTGTGTGATCTCATAATATCCTGATTAGGGCAGGGTAATGTACATGAAAAAATCCCAGAAAACCTGATAGTTTGAGCAAGAACCAAAAGCTAAGTTAGGTTGTTTGGTAGAAGGTGTTTGGTAATGGACAATGTTTTATGTTTGGTAATGGACAATGCTGGACTTCTGAACCCTCTATATGACATCTTGTCTAAGCATTTATACACACTAAATGTTGTTTTTGCCATGGTGCTTTGTGATCTGTCACTTGTACAAGGCTATGACCCACCACTGCCCCTAGTAAGATAAAGTGGGCTGGACTTGGCCCTCATTACCTCACCATTATAGTTGTGTGGTTGAGGTTCCAGGTGTAGATGGTCAGGGTCTTGGCGACAGGGTCTACGATTGAGTCCTCAATTATGTAGACAGAACGGGAGATGTTTGACGGAAAGACCCTCTCCGCCCAGCGAGGCAGCCGATTGGTCTTGGTAAGAAGACGTCGAGAAAGTAGCCGATGGTCTGCGGTCACCTCTCTGTACACAACATCCTCAGTGAGGACGTGAGTGCTGAAACACACACACACACACACACACACACACACACACATACACACACACACACACACACAAAATGGTTCAGGACGATATTGGCCTTTTCAGTTTCACTTCTTTTAAAATAGAATTAAGACTGAGAAAAAGGTTTGCCTCAATTTTGTTTGTAATGCACCATATCTAAAACACGTAGGCCAAAGTTATATCATTCGTTGGGCACAAAAGATGAAAAAAAAAAGATACAGCATATATTGATGCAACATATTTTAAGTTGCTTCTCTGCTGTGCATTTTACCAGTGTTGCATTGTTCTTTTGTACTGTATTTGGAATGAAGACATTTACAAGACTTGTAATAAGAGTAGTTATAACAATTGTGTATACCTGAATGGGTTAGGGTACCTCTGCCAGAAAGCAGAGACAACATTGTCCCAAGTGCTCTGTAGGTCAGTATTATTAGAAAAATACTTGACCATTCTTGCAATGTGCAGTACACTATGAGACCAGACCAGTGATGTCTTGTTCTGTGACCAAATAACACAGTGTAAGCACAGACGGTGACTCCATTCAAAGCCTGGCAGAGTCCTGAAAAAGTGAAAATAAATTAACGTAATGATCAAAAGAGACGTAGAGTTTCACGTTCTGCTGAAAAAGAGCAACCGTCGTCAGGACACTGACCTGGCTTTAACTAAAAATCAAGGAAACATCTAGGAAGCAAAATAAACAAAATAAACAAAAAAGTAGATATATAGATTACTACTTATATGAAGCATAATGCTTGATAACCTCAATAGGACCAGGTTCTTTTAGAAATACAAATAATTAAATTACCGGTACTTTAGATTTACTGTCACTGTTAACAGTACTGTACCGTAACGTACTGACGTTTTCTGAGGTTCGTGTCATATAACAGTACTGTTAACGTACGTTACTGTACTTTAATCCTTGACGGCAAGGGAATATAGGAACTAGCAATAACCACAGTATTCTTACAGCACCTTCACGTCAACTGTGATACATTGCTGTTTGCTGTAGCACTGTGTCAGGATAATTTAACTAAATATTGTACTTAACTGCACATTCATGCTGACATTACTGTAGCTCGCCGGTTGTAATTTTAACCAGTGTCGGTTCACGTGTAACGTACTGTTACTGTAAGTACAGTCGTTTTCTGCTGATGTTATTTAACGTACGTTAATAATAATGCGCTGACAAAAAAACAACCTTACCTGATATCGAAATGAAATATTAAGGGCCAGATACCTATGCTATGTTGCCTTAGCTGTTCTGTTAATACATACGTAGGTTAGCTGTCAAGCAAATAGTATGAACGCCACTTTTAGCGCATGCAGCCGGAAATCATGTAACGTAACAGTATAATGCATGAACTCTTCACGTCATAAATGTAAACCACGCCTTTGCACGCTAAACAAAACAAAACCACTGTTTTATTCTGCAATCTAGTGGACATTCAGGCTTTCGCATCAAACTCAGAAACAAACAAACAACAAACCGGTATTTTATTTTGATCAAATAATATAATTCTAAACACCTCTCCACGTCTATAGAGGTCGCTGTCTTATTTTGAAGCTTTGAATTAGGGCAATGCTTCCTTTACGTCTTCTTCTTTATATTGCATGAATACCGTGTCCTCCATGGTGTCATTGTAGATGATTTGTTTGAAAATCAAAAGGAAATAGTACTATGTCTGGGTATACGCCAGACGAGAAGCTCCGCGTCGAGCAGCTCACAAAACTCAGAAGGCAATGGCTGAAAGACCAAGAGCTGAGTCCTCGGGAACCTGTCGTCAAACCGCAAGCTCCAGGGGCCATCGCTAAATTTTGGGCTGGCTTTCTGGAACCAAAGAGCCTGTGGAGGCTTTATGTAAGTTTCAACACTTGATCAGAGATCAAATAACACTCAGACACAAACAAAATCAAGTGACTTTAGTTGCATGTATACAATTACATACTTCCCTCCCCCTGGTTTATTCAACTAACGTACATACAGTGCCTAATATTACATTGTCAGACCTCACCTAGGAAATGAAGTAAAATTTTAATGTTTCAGGTTTATTAGTCAACTATACATTATTCGATTTAGCACAAATACACAATGTGAGTAGCCGGTTGTATGAGTCCGAGCATACAGGTTCAGGTGCTTAAACTGCTGTGTAGCAGGGTGAACAGTTTGTGAGGTCATGATGATGTTCAGGGCATTTTTCCTGCACCTGTGGTTGTACATATCCTGCATAGCTGGCAACTCAGTCTTCCTGGTGTTGCATTTTTTCAGAGAGGAGCTAGGTTAAATTGTCTGGGAGGTTGAGTTTGCTAAAACAACATTTTAAATTAATGACTTACTGCTTCATCATTTATCTGTTTACAGACCTACAAAGTATACACAGGTGGAGTGTTCACATTGACACGGTTGTTGATACCTGCTTGGATTGTTCACTACTATGTGAAATACCATGTAGCTGTAAGTTAAGACAATTATTACATTTTATCCTATAGAGATGAACCCCACTTATAATAGTTAAAAATTCTTCATGGAATGTGTCATAGAATGTGTTTGCCACAGTGAAACACATTTGCATTCATGTTCAAAACATGTTTGAAATGTATGTGTTAATGCACAGAACAAGGAAAGACCACAACAAAAAATAAAATGGTTCAAAGCACTATAAGTGGATCTGTTAGGATTAGATGCTGTTTTGTCAATTTTGTACTTGCAATTACACTAGAAATGTTAATGCAATTTCAAGTAGTGCTCCAAAGTAATGTTAAATATCTCTCTGTGTTTTCCTCTTCTTGAATAAGAAACCAGTTTTAGTTGATTTCACTTTAATGTATTTGTACAGTTAGTTTTATGGTGGACACATGTTTAGCCATGTCTAAAGTATTATTTCGGAATTGAAAATGTAGAACAAATTAAAAATAGTACAAATTAACAACATATATTTTTCCCACAGAAAAGACCCTATGGCATTGTGGAACTTAAACCAAAACTGTTTCCGGTTAGTTCACAGAATACCTTTTTGCTAACAAATTGCTACATACTGTACTTCTTCTAACACACTATAGCATGATATAGCACATAACATATTGATAGTTTTAGTGCTTTAAATTAATGTATATTTGAATTTACTCTGTTTGCTGTAATCATTGCTTTAATTTGCTATATTTAGATTTGGTAAGGTTATTGCTGTTCTCACAATAAATTCTAGTTTGTGTTGAGCTGGACTGGCATTGTGTTAATAAATATGGATGCATGAAATAAATAAAATTAATAATATCATTGTTTGCCTTTGTGTTCAGGGTGACACAATTTTGGAGACAGGCGATGTGGTTCCAGAGCTCCCCCAGACACATGGTCACCACTGAGGACATGTTAAAATATTACTTTAAAGTCCAATTTGTAAAAATTATGTAAATGTTAATAAAAGATTAGAAAATATTGAGTGTGATTTAGAGGCTGTTTTTAATTAATCAGCTGTGAAACTACTGAAAAATACTGTATTATTTAAATATATTATAAGAGCCTAGACGCTAAAATATTGTTAAATGAAAATAATATTTTTTTATTGTAACTCCTCACAGGGCTTTCCCTTTCTTGTGATTGTATTATATATTATTCCTTCCTTTACAAATGTGTACTTGCACATACTTACTTACTACTTATTACACAAAATATATGGGTTGGAGCAGAAACTGGTTTAGGTAGTTCTGTAATGCTATTGAGAATTATAACAACTCTACTTGAATGAGAAATGTATTACATTCGCTTTGAATCAAATCAGAATGTAATGGCTCCTCTAAATGTTTAACCCTTGTGATGTCCTCCGGGTCAGAATGACCCAAATATCTAGCTCTTTGTGGCAGTTAGAAGGTGCTAAACCTAATTCTACAGCTTACACAGACATATGATGTGTACTGCTAGGACAACAAGGTGTGAGTTTGAACCCCGAGGACAACAGCAGGGTTTAAGGCACAAAAAACAACACAAATACATAAAGAAATAATTAATAATTAAATAAATACACTCAATGACAGTTGAAAAATACACAAATCATACACTATCAGATGGCGCAGCCGGGTGGCCAAATACGAGAATTTTGAGTACATCACTTAAGCGAGAGCAACCTAATGGCACACAAATGTAGATTCATCATCATTTATTTTGAAAAACAAACGAGACCGGAACTTCTCTATTTTCCAAGTGTAGATAGCTAGCATAGCTAACCTGGCCAAATGTAGATAACGAGGCAACTTTAGGTGTGTGCTTTTACAAGACGACAACCCTTTTAAAATGAAACTGATACAAGAATAAAGGTAGTATTTATCGGTGGCCTTCGCTCTACTGTTTGAGGTAATGTTTATTAACTTTTGTCTGACATAGAAACCCCACACCCTAGTTCATTTACGTTACAGCACAGTAGTTAGCCAACGTCATGAACCACTTCCAGCTAATGTACTGTAGGTATTTTAGCCAAACGCGCGTTGTGCATGAGATTCAGACAGAAAATATAATTACTGCATTAATGTGTGTATATTTCCGCTCGTTTATTTTTTAGTTATGTGGGTGAATATAACACAAGTTACTGTACCACTGCCATTACAGTAGCTAACACCAGCTAACGTTTACCTCAATACTAACTTATAGTAATCTAGTAGAATGGTACAGTACAGCTTTTGGCTTGTTTAACTAATTTCTGGATTATTTATATGTTTGTAAAGAGTGGGTGAGTGAACTATGTAGGAAACAATATTATTGCGCATTTTACTTTAGCTGGTTAAGCTGCCATCCTATACAAACATCGGGTAATGCTATAAGACAATGTTTATACTGTTACCAACTTTTAGGTTGGGCCCTAACATTATAGGTAACCGTTGGCATTTGTATTGTGTTACAGAATACCGTTTTTACTTTAAAATGAATATTAGACTAATTTCTTATTTTGAATTCTTTAATATCTGTCAATATTGCCCCTTATACATTGGTTGAAACAAAGCATATTGCACACACTAAGTAAGGTGTTCTAAAATGAATGCTTATTTCTGTTTCTTTCTATAAGATCATGTCGGCAACGAAGATTGCTCTTCGTCAGCAGCAAAAACATGGCCAGAGTACAGCCTCTAAAGCCATGTCCGGCGAGGTTTCACCAGACTCCAAGTGCCCCATCTGTTTGGACATATTCCATAATATTTCTTATGTGGATCTGTGCTTGCACAAGTTTTGTTTCCGTTGCATCCACGAGTGGTCAAAGAACAAAGCAGAGTGCCCACTCTGCAAACAACCCTTTAACTCCATCTATCACAGCATAAAGTCAGAAAAAGACTTTAAGAAATATGACCTGCGTCCAACTGACAATGGCTCCTTTGGGAATTTTGGGGGTGCGCGGTTCCGATACCGCACCACATTGACCGGCGTGCGCACTCAGTACGAGAGGAGGACATCCCAACTTCCAGACAATGGAGTAATGTTTGAAGGGCAGGGAGAGCCTGCTGACGCGCGCCAACAGCGTGGCATTAGACGCATGATGATGAGGCAGGCAGCTCGGAGAAGAGCTTCTAGTGAGGGCAGGGTGGTGCGTAGTGTCAGAGAAGAAGAAATGGTCAATTTCCGGAGGGAGTTGTACCGCCAAGGTGTGAGAGTTCGGAGTGTGCGGGACGGTGGTCGCTCCCGAGACACCACTGCGGAATTTTACCAAAGGAACCCTGCCTGTCTTCATAGGCTGGTGCCCTGGTTGAAGAGAGAACTCGCAGTGCTGTATGGGGCCCACGGCTCTCTGGTAAACATAGTACAGCACGTAATCATGTCACGCATTACCCGCTATGACATGGAAGATGGTGCCATTCAGGAAGAGCTCAGGCCTTTTCTCCAGGCGCGCACGGAGCACTTCCTCCATGAGTTTATCAGCTTTGCAAAGTCTCCTTTCAACATAGAGGCCTATGACCAGCATGCTGTCTACGACTGCCCCGGCCCTTCCTCCAATGAAGACTGCAGCTCCAATTCATCAGTGATTGCCATCTCAGAGGATGAGCAAACCTCTGTGGATCTGGACCCCCCCGGAGACTCTATGTCCAGCGGTGCTTTGAGTCAGTCAGCGTGGGACGATGAGACACCCGGGCCTTCGTATTCCGTGACAACAGAGTGGAGCAGGGCACCTCCGCTATCAGTCCCTGATTCGGACTCGGACAGCAGTGTTGGGGAGGAAAGGCAGGCATATGTTGATTCTCCACAGCAAAGGAGTCCTTCCAACCAAGGCTTATATCAAGGAAAGTTAAACAATGGCGGAGCTTTATCTTCTGATGACGATGACTGTGTCATTATAGGCTTTGTCAAGCCAACATCTGAGAGGACTCCAGAGCTGGTTAAGCTCTCCTCTGACTCTGAGGAATCTACTCAGGAAGACACTAAAGACATTCCTGAGCTTCCTCAGCACATTCGCTTCACCAGTCCTAGTCCAAGTCCAACTTCCCAGATTTGCCATATTGATTGCTCTGGATGGTCAGCGGGTAAAGAAAGAGAGGCACGTCGATTGGTGTCACAGCAAAGTCCATCAACATCTAGCAGACATGAGTCATCCAGTAAGTCAGACAGAAAAGGCAGAGACCACCGGGACAGAAATAGTAGGCGACCCGATAGTCACCATAAATCCAGTGAAAGGGCAAGGTCGAGGAGCAGGTACCGGAGCAGGCGATCCACCAGTGCAGAAGATGGGCATAGGAGCCGGGCCCTCCCCACCAGGAGCTGGCATTCTCGCTCCAGTAGCAGAGATGCGAAGTGGGACAGCAATGACAGAAAGTGGGAAAGTGGGAGTTTCCGCCATTCAAGCTTCAGTAATGATGCACTATCCCGTAGTTATCACAGACTGTCTTATAACCATTATAGTCGAGAGAGGGGTGACAGTCGAATGCAATACACAGACAGCAGATCTCACCGTTCCAGCTCTCGAAGGAACATAGATCAGCGCTCTTATTCCCCATACTCTTCCCGTTCCTGCAGCAGGGAATCTCATAAGCGGGATCGGCGGCATTCCCGATCGAGGACTTACTCTAGCAGTTGCTCACCTTCAACAAAAAGAGCTCATAATGACAAGCCTGGTGGGAAGAGAAAATACAAAACAAGACACCTGGAGGAACCTTCCTCCTTGTGCACAAAAGACATTAAGAAAAGCAGAGTAAGAAATCATAAAAAAGACAAGTCGGGGAAGACAAGCAGAAGTGTCAGTGTGGAGATTTTAGATGAGGAAAACTCTCCTGAGCTCAGCAGAAAGCATCATAAGAAAAGAAAGAAACACAAGAAAAAAAGCAAAAGACGACATAAGACTAAGGAACATACAGAGAAGCACTCGCCCACAGTTATTACCATTGACAGTGACCATTCTGTTGATGGTGATGTCCAGACCAATCAGGAAAACTCTAACATTATCTCGGGAAACCATTCAAACAAGACTCCTCTAGAGTCCAGTCTCGTATTAGAAGATGCTGACATATATGTGCATAAAGAGGACTCAGTGACACACATTTGAGGACAGTCATGAATGAGTGGAAGGTTGTTGTCTCATAATGCTTTAAATGCCAGCAAATTTATTTTTACTATTACAGTTCAGTAATGTTAACTACTATATGTAAAATGCTGTTATTTTATCCAACAAAGTGCCATTCTGTTGAACAATGCATTGGAACCCTATATGCAGTCATTTTCTTGTTCTTTGCAGGCTGCAATCTCAGGGATATTTTTGACTACTTTTTTCTGCAACCATGAACCAGTTGTGTTCTTAAGACTAGCAGTTTATTCTTGCTGTACATAGAATGTTGGTGAATTATTGATTTATCAGTTGGTGTATATTTGAAATGATAAATTTCCTTTTGTAATAGTTGTATTTAAGTAATAATATGTATAGTTATCTTTAAATTGTATATTTGTGTAATTGTTTAAATCCTATAAAGCACTTGCATATAGCTGCTCAGATTCATATCTGCTAATATGGATAGTTTTCCAAAGCGATCACTCTAATCGCCGCAAACCTAGATACTATTATAGAAGCAGACTTTTATTGCAGATTTGTTATCTTAATGCATCATATTATATACGGTTTTAACGAACGTACGCGCATTGCCACGGTTATGCGCTTGGCCCTAAGTTAATTTCCAGTCTGTGTTTGTTTATTATTGAGTTTGCGTTTACTAGCAAGTGGTAGGGTCTGACTACATACAGAATTAAAGTTAAACATATTAGCAGACTGGTGGTGGTTTCATAGTTGTAGTAGTCTGGGGTGCAGCCTAACCACAGGAATAAAAGCAATTTCCACCCCAAAAAAATGGGGTCAAATGTTCGTATAATATGCTAACCTTTTCTTCGAAAACCATCCATGTTAAACCCGGATAGCTTTCTTTTACCGTAACTCAACTCAAATATGACACTATGCGTCTTGACAAAAAATGAACGTGATCCACGTTGAATACAATGTCGGAACCCATCGGCTAAAACTACGATTCATTCAAATGAATAGAGAAGATTAGTGTACAATAGTCTCACGTAGCCTACAATACAGTACTTTACACATTCATTGGGTTTATTTATTTTATTGGAGTATACCTGTGTACTATCGGCAATGCAGGTAATACAGAAAGACAGACAGACAGGTGGTAGTCCGTTGAATAATACACTTGTTGAAAAGTGGTACTGTATCGTACAGTAAGTACGTTACCAGTACGTTACGGTGTAACGGTTCATTTCTTCGATTGGTATCCCAAAAACTCTACTGACTAGACATTTGTTAACTATTTAACTATGCTAATGTATTAATTTAAACAAACTTATTTTGCCCGTTATAAGAAAAGCTCTTGAGATTGGTAGAGATGATTTGTATGTGTTTTGGTTGTTATCAATTGTTTTCAGAAGTTAGGTTAGGGCCAGTATATTAGCGTTAACGTTGGTTTTTGGTAAGATGAAACCGTCTATATCTTTAAATACATTGAACTATTGCTGGGAAATTAACAGTTGCTTAAATCTAAACTACAAGCAAGCTGTAAAGACATAAGCCGACCCCCACCCCACACCAAAAAAACGCTTACACGAGCAGTACTCAAATACAGTCGCTTCAAAACTTTATATTTTTTTCCTATCCTTTTCTGTTATACAAACGCTTGAAAGACTTTAATCTCGACAAAACAACTAAAGCAGAAGAATTTCCAACCCAATTTAGTTGATCGTTACGCAGTTTGTAGGCTATTACAGTGAGAATAATTTCCAAACCAATTTATTTGACTGCTTACGCAGTTTATATTATGGTTATAGTACAGCATAACGGTATGTGGTATATTAGTCTAGTTACTCAATGATCTTAGTTTGTGCGTTTATTTTGAAGTCTGAAATCCACAAATGGGAATGTAGAATAGCTGAAATCTGATTCTTAACCTCAGCTGTATCCGCTGAGCTTCCTTCCACCGACCGCCCCCACCTGCCCCACAGAAACTGGCGCACACGTTACATCTGTACATTAGTCCATGGCTTGCAACATGCACATCAAGGTAATTACCACATCTGAATCTATGTTCCGGTTTCCAAATTATTTATATTCGCTCTAAATGTGATTCTGAAGAAAAGTGTGGCTAAATATGAGGTCCGTGTTATGTGCAGTTATTTTGCCTGTAAGGGAATAGTTAGCCTATAGTACTAGACAGCCTACTTTCCTAATTATATTAATCTTGCGCCTTTTACTTGTGTTCCTACGGTTTTAGTTCCAGGCACCAAAAAGCGAATGTTGTCTTTTCATCAACGTACTGCAAGCAGGCACTTGGCAAACTACATAGAAAATGTGATGTAAATTATTGAGTCAAATGCATGGGACTACAAAGGCATGTTTTTGAGATGTCATCAGTCCATTTTGAATAAGCCATATCGCTCATTAAATTCGTTATAATAGTTTTGTTATAACAAATTATAGGTTCTTCATTGATTTGTCTGCGAATATTAACTTAAGTAATGTTCTTGTTCCCATAAACTGTTTTTTCTTTGTCTCAAGATAGGAATAATTGGAGGTTCAGGGCTTGATGACTTGGATATATTGGAGGGGAGGACTGAGCGTTATGTTGACACGCCATATGGAAAGGTAAAGATCTATATTAAAATGTGTTTCCTGCTGCCAGCGCCATTTTGAGATGCGCGCGCAGAAACTGCAAATAATTTTGCTTGGCCTATAGAGAGCATGTCTTCTGGTATACATTTATGGACCTCGTAACACGAATATATGCTACCTATGCTCCCACTCCCCCATTATAGTAGAACCATCGCATGCTGTTAAATATATTCTTTTTATGTGTTGTTAATTCTATTCTCCAGCCGTCAGATGCCCTGATTGTAGGGAAGATTAAAAATGTGGAGTGTGTGCTCCTTGCAAGGTAAGAACGCTTGTGGTCTCAATGAAGTGTCGTGTTTTAAGCGCCATCTAGTGGCTGTTTGT
>JAODUG010070524.1:0-13534 GCA_027564795.1 Aphredoderus sayanus
AAACACACACATACACACACAGTACAGTATATACACAAACTGCAGCAGGTCCCAGCCACATTTCCCCTTGGGAACAATAAAGCTGAATATATCTATCCATAAATCTATAATGCTATAATTACAAGATTTTGTGTCTCAGACATTTATACATTAATTCGATTAAAGTTTAGTTATAACATTTTAGGCTTGAGGTTAGGTAACAGAGAGCTGCACCACCACTTCACTCCAGCAGGGGAAGGGGAAATGTAATGAATTAGCTGCTTATCTAGAACATGGGTGGAGCATCTAATTTGGATACTGTGACTTGTGTCTTGACAGTAATTATTAATTAACTAATAATGAATAGACATGAGAAATCACTTTTGCTGATTTGCTGTCTTTACAAACCTCAGATATTAAAATTGACTTTTATCTTGTTCTTTCTAGACATAGATGAACCAGTTAAGATGATGAAATTCAGCATAGCAGCATTCAGCCTTCTGCTTACCACAGGTAAGCAGCAATGTGAAAATAGTTAATGTAGTGCTTGCTTTATATTTATATTGTGTTGGTTGACTTTTATGTAAAATAAAATATGCAGTATGCAGCAGTAACACAGACCTTGAGAACTTGATTCACATAGCTTGACACAGCTTTAACTGTTATTAACTTCAAATAACTTTATATTCGTTCTAGCACTTTCGGCCCCATTAAAAGGTAAGCCTTTACCTTTTCTTTATATTTTGTTGATTGTCTTCTGTGTGCAAAGTCAGCATGCACTCTGACCACACATTTTATTACCTTTCACTGCTGCTTCTCTCTATATGTGAGAAATATATTAAATCTGTCACCTCGACCTCGTGCTGGATCAATATATCATATGTATTACCAGTGTTATTTGGAAACAATTTCTGGCAACAACAAATGATCAATCTTTCTCACCCTGGTGTTTTGTTGTTCCCTGTTCTGCTCCGCCCAGTCAAAGAGGAGACGCACACTCTGTTCCATGGGGGAGACTTCCACATTATGCTGCACTCTCTGGTGGAGGAGGTGACGTTCAGTTCCAGTTCTTTTCCAGCCATGACGGGTGTGGTCCTGATGCAGAGAGGGAAAGTAGTAAACCCGAGGGCCAATCTCAATCGCGCCCTCACCCACCTCATCGTTGAAAATGTGGAAGAGAGGGATGAGGGAGTTTACACCGTGAGAAACCCAGAGAAACCTGAAGATGTTAGGCGCATCACGCTCATTGTTCGAGGTATTGTATAGGAATATAGTACAGTATATTGACTATTACAGCAGCAGGGTATGACTTGGAAAATTGGTGGCCACTCTGGCCATGAGCCGCAACTACACCCTGCACATTTTTGCAAGCTGTCATGTAGTTTTTTGACTTTCAGCAGATCTTTTAATTTTGTTTTTCTTTGCTATGGTTGCAGAAATCAGTTGAGGAGTAGCTTTGTCAATGACAGAAAACCAGAGAACAGCATTTTACTGGACCATAAAAAGACTATGCAGCCATTATAAATCAGTTAATTACCTGACATATTACACTGTCAGAGCTCTCCTTGTGGCATTCTTTTCACTTTACATGGTCCATTCACTAACACCAAGTAGCAAGCATCACATCTCACTGGGAAGTGGAGATAGAGGAACTGTACATATATCAAGCAACACATAAAGGCTGACACTTGTGTGAAATGAGGCCGATGGGATGGAATACTGCATCCCATGCTTTCACACCTGGTAAAATATAAAAGGTTCTACCAGATTAGGTGACATGCACAGGTGTGCAAACTGAAATCTGTAATTCTGAGATGTTTTTGTCACATTAGAAATCGTAGTAAGGGAGAGCTTCAGTGCATTGGCTGGATGTTAACGGACAACAAAATAACCAGGCCGTTAGTCTGTTCAGCATTTTAACCTCATGTCCTGTTGTGTCTGTGATTGTAGAAATTACAGTAACTGGGTATTGCGACTAGTGCCAAAGTGCTCAAAAAGTGTCTTCACCATCTTAATTTCTTGTAAGGATGAAACACGGACACACGTATGCACTCAAATGCACACACACACATACAGACACTCACAAACATATTATCACACTAGCAGGGAGGGAAGTGATCACTATTCTGCAGATGAAGATAACTGTAGTGTTATGTGAAAACGGTGCCATCTGGAGCCATCAACGTGTGAATATGGGGTAAAGGAGGGGTGTGTGTGTGTGTTCATGGAGTGGAAGAGCAAGCAGCAAACGGCAGGCAGTAATTATGGTGCTCTTTAACCACCTTCGTCCATGTTGTTTTCATCTTGTCTTAGTTTCATTCTTCTTTTATTTCTTTCTTACTTGTATTTCAAACACTCCACAAGCCACATTACTCAATCTGTTTTCCATTTTCTTGCAGTACTATACTCTCCTTCATGTCAGCCTTTTCCTAACTGTAGCAATTACTCTCTTCCCCTTTTCATCACCTAAAACGTGTAATTTCTCCCCCTCACTTCCTGCTATTCCTACCCACTAATCCTGTAATTATCTTTTTTTTTATTTTTTCTTGTTTTTTGCTAATAAAAACATTTACCAACCAATTTATGTCTTCTAGATTGTTCCAATGAGGAGATTATTAAGTATGGAGACAACTATCACATTCAACTGTTGGGAGTGACTTCTCCGATCACGCTGGAATTCAGACCCCTGGCTGTGGAGGCCAACCTCACATCTAAGTAGGATAATTACAGTCATTTCACTTTACTAAAAATATCATATAATCTTAGATTTCAGGATTTGATTGAAATACTGTAGTATTAGTTTCACCCAGCTGATAAATGGTTGATTCTAGTTACCCTCTTTTTGGGTTAATAATTACCTATTTTGTCCGTTGTCACACATGTCATATGTTTTTGCATAGTCATTTTATATAGGGCATCTGCCTCACAACTTATGGTATGGAATCAAATCATATGGTATCACATTGCATTTTATGAGACCGATATTACTTATCTAAATGAGGGGATTCGTGATCCAGGCAAACTCATACAACCTACGGTGGATCTTATTTTATCAATGTGTAGCCCTGCTCAGGTCCTGCTGACTAGTACAAACGTGACCCGCGATGAGTACCAGGGCCGAATCAGTGTCAACGAGCGCTCCGTCATACTCAGCGCTGTCACCGGTGCAGACGAGGGGAGCTATACTATCAGAGATGCCAAGTTAACCATCAAGAAGAAGATCTGCCTCAAGGTCAAAGGTAAGAGGCGGAAGACTATGGAATTGCATATCAATTTTGGTCAGGCATCCTCTTCTGTAGAGCTCTTCCCATCTCCCATAATGAGTTGTGTTAAAACCTGATGACCTGATGTTTATATTCAACACAGTATATCCATATAGGGAGGAGATACAGGCTTACAATGAGAATACATGTCTCAACACCAATATAAACCTAAACCTAATGTAAGCATTCTGTTCTATTTTCTTGTTGCTCTCAGAAAACCATAGCTTTCCCCAGCCGCCTCATGGGGGGTCCCTGAAGATCAACTTGATCCTCAACAGCAGCTTGGTTCATCTCTACTACAGCCCTGACTCTGAGTCTCAACGCTACCTGATCATGGACAAAGGAGAGCTCACCAGTGTAAATCTCACCTCCCTTTCCTCTAACCCTAACAGCCAGGCTACATCCAACGCGTAGCGTTTGCGTAGCGTTTGCATAGTGTATGCTGCAACATAGCAATATGCTGCTTCCATAATGATCAATGGAAACGGCTGAGTGTGAGGGCAGTGCGTAAGTGGAGCGTATACGCTGCGGATATCCGTAAAAATAGAACAGTCTTCTATTTATATTGTTTTACGCGAGGTGTATGGGCCACTTGTACATAGAAGTGGGTCATAAACGGTCAGTGTTTATTTTTAAATCAAGCTACAGATAAACAGGAAATTACTTGCCGTACGTGCACAGTGTAGCCAGTAAAAAGATACATTCCGCTAAGCATTTAATGTTGCCTGACCGTTCAGCCATCACGGTCATATCACTAACGGCACACACGTTTGTTCCCAGGCCCATAGTGAGCTGGGCATGGAGGGCCGGCTCTCTGTGAAGGGTTCCCTGGTCATCCTGGAGTCACTCAAGAGTGGAGACGCGGGCCATTACAGGGTTACCGACTTGCTGAACTTCCCTGTGTCCAGCATATATGTGAAATTAGAGCGTAAGTAGAAGGTTTGGCAGGTCTGGAGGCCACAGGGACAGAATTGGTGGAGATGCAGTTAGCAGCAGCAGCAACAGCCATATCTAGCTAGACCGCTAGCATTGTAAATAGATAGCTAACATAAATACTGTAGTGTGGACGGACAGACAGATGTGGTAAAACAACACTTTTATGTTTGTACACACAATGAATAAAAAAAGTGGTATATTTAGAAAGGTTAGCATAGTACACTGTACTGTATAAAGCAGCATATCCTACTGCATTTCAGTAGATGACGATGATACAGACCTACCTCCGTAACATTAAAAGAAAAAGAATAGAAAATAAACATTCCTCCCCTATTCTTTGAAATTCCCATGTATACACATTTGTGTCAATTAAAGGTCAGCTGAGTAATTCCTGAGTTATTCCTTTCTACTTTCCTTTCCTATCCACTCGGTGCTTCCTCCACCCCAGCTTACAGGCTCCCTGCGGTGCTGGTGGCAGTCATCGCCCTGTGTGGCCTGCTGGTGTTGTTGCTACTGGTGTGCCTGCTGTCCTGCCTGATTAAAGTGAACAAGAGGGCCAAGAGGGCCGCTGCACTGGAGAAGGTCGCCCAAAAAGCTGGCAAGGAAGACGAAGGAGATGCCTTCAGACAGGTGGGAGGGACGGGGGCGGGGGGCATGTAGTAGACCACCGTACATGATGGACCATGTCAGGTTGAACGGTGCCTTTAAAAGGGGGTTGATCGATTGTTGATTGAATGGTGAATGGTGGATCTGTTATAAGATAACCCGGGGTTATAAGCATTTTTTGAATACTCTTAGAGCGAAAGCATTCACACCGGCACCATCCTGGAACATTCCAAAATGGAATAACCCTGACAACTGACATTTCATTCAGGGCTAGTAGAAGTGCAGTGTGAGTTATATAGCCCTGGGTTTAGGTTAACCCCAGGTTAACAATGTGTGTGAGAAAGGAGGCTAAGTTAGCCCAGGTTTAGCGCTTAGCCCTGGGCTAAGAATATGTAGTGTGAAAAGGCTATGTGTGTGTTAACAGGTGGTTAAGAACATCACCCAACTCAATGAGGATTCTAAACATTCCCAGGCTGACAATACAGAGAAGTCCCAGAGCACAGAGGTGGATATTAAAGTAAGTATATGATATTTGTAGGATGTTAGTTATTCTGTTTTTTAATGACTGAACATTGTTTCGAAATGCACTGGGTTTTATATGTGTGTGTGTGTGTGTGTGCATGTGTGTGCCAGGGTCTAGAGGTTTCCTCTAAGGAGGTTGGAGTGGGTAACCTAGAGTCCAGCGACTCGGGGGTGGGATTTAATACTACTGCTCTCCCATTGGACACCGACACTGATCAAGTGCCAGACTCCGAGGCTGGGAGCCTGTCAATCGCCCCTGAGACCAAGTCAGCCCCTCCACCTGCTGCAGAGATTCAGCTAACTCCTGTAGCCGAAATAAAGCCTAGCCCAGTGATGGAAAGTAAACCCAGCCTTGCTCCTGAGGCCACGAAGACCCCTGATCTGCCCTCTCAACCCAAGCTGGAAGTGCCCAAACACGCAGATGTTAAGCTCAGCCCCGTCAAGACCCCTGAAGCTAAGCCCGGTTTGAGTCCTGTTCCTAAGGCAAGCCCCAGTGAGGATGCCAAAACCCCAGAGCCTAAGCCAAGCACACCCCAGGCACCTCAAAAATCCATCCCACCGCCTGAATCCAAGCCTGCCCTGACAACCTCCCCAGAACCGCCCAAGTCTACCACAAAAGAACCTATTCTTATGACCAATGGCACACCAGAGCCGGTGCCAGAGTCCAAACGGAGTCCGGAGCCTTCTGAAAAGGTTGCCCCTGCTAAAACTCCTGAGCTGAACTCTGCTGGTCCAGCGCTGGAAGCCAAGGTGGAGGCTCTGCCTGAAGAATCCTCCACCACCACCTCCACCTGATAACAGCCCTTGCATCTGGCCAAGGGAAACCCCACAAATCTTCTCCATCTACCATCACTGTAGACAATCGGACACCCCCTAACAAATAATGGGAAGAAAAGAAATACACAGCTATTGGGGTGGGGACCTAGGTTTATAATTAACCCTTCTAATGCCTGAACATAATAGTAGCTTGATATCTTACATGTCTGTAACTAACTCTTAACCCTTGAGACTTTTTTAATTCACAAAAAGTTCACGTAGCAAAAATTATACAGTCAGTACCTTTGTCAACAAGTTTATTTGTCCTTGCAGCATTATACCAAGGCTGTATTATACACTCCTTTATAGGTTACTTCAGAGTATGACTGCCAAACTGCAAATAAAATCCTTTGCAGCGTTTACAGATGACACAATAACCTTACAAAAAAAGTCTTTTTTTAACATCTTAAGGTGGACAGACATGGTTTACAGGCATTATGGTACACTGTAGAATCTACATTTCGACTAAAATTATCATTGTTTCCAAACAGGATGCCTGCTCTGCTAATCGCATGTAGATGTAAACAAGCATGAATACTTATTCAACTATTCTTTCAAGCTGATATAAACTTTCCTCTACTTGGAAACCATTAACATGCTGGGAGTGAAAGTTGTTTCAACTTCATTACAAGCAAAGGAAGGCACTTCCAAAATGGCTTTTTGAAAAGCTAAACTGGATCATGTGCTTCTTCTGTCATATCTGGTTATCACACATGCTCTTATATCTCATACATAATTGGAGCATGGCGTTATATTAACTAATATAAATTATAGGTAGTACTGGCACACAACTTTTAATGATTATATTTTTGTTTGAATTCCCAATGTATATACTTGCTTCATAAACAGACATTTGGATGATGTCTGGATCAAATGCTTAATTTCTTTGATGGGGATGTCCCTATATCTTTCTAAGAAATCCCATAAATTGTCTTATTTAGGAGAAAACAGGACCCTACGACAGTCCAAATAACATAATTGCATGTAAAATATACCGTAACATTTGCGATATTTGATTAATTCCACTATCCCAATGCATCTTGACCAAACATACATAATCTCTTGATTCAAAACCTATTTTTAACAGTACTTTTCTTTATATGTAGCTTTGAATGGCTTTAACAAATGCAACTGTAAGCTGAAAAGGGTTGAGGTATGCAGCTCTTTAATGTAACACAACTTAATGACAACACTAAATGTTGATTGATTCCAGTTTGACAAAGGCATATCTCTACCTCATATTGTATTAAAGCTGACCACTTGCACACCAATATCAGCCTTGGTTTGGTGCAATACAATCATTAAAAGCATTTCTGAGAGAAGCACAAAACAAAATGCAGGATATATTTATTTAAAATGTTCAGAAAATTGCATTTCCTTACTTTAATGGTTTTTAACAAATAAAATAAGATGTAATCATCATATACAGAGCCATATAATATAGGTTTGTCAATGTAATACAGTAATGAATAACACAAATTAAAAACAAAACATTTGATCAAGGTGCCTAATATTTTTGTTTATGTTAAATAGAATACGGTCAGATGAATTTGCAGAAAATATTTTGCTAGTTGTGATCATTTATATATTAATAACTGTTAGTTTTAACCCTTATGAAAATCACCTCCAGACATGATTTACCTGAAAGAATTTGGCTATACCAAAAGCAGAACCGCATACACGTACGAACACATGCAAATACAATACATTCTTTGCCCCACTGCTGTGAAGCCTTGTAAATATTGCATGTGTAAGCCAGTCTTTCTTCTAACGTTGAATGTTGGTAGTTTTTAGAATGATATACATTTGATATACAGTATGTATTAACAATTATAATAATAAAAATATGTCACCACTACAGAACATGCCTAAAGTACATATACATTAGCAATATCTAACTAGTAACTTCTTGACCTTATTTATGAATCTAATATTGTAAAATCCACCAAGGCTAATATTGTCTTTCCAAACAGATGTTAATCACAGCATAACTCACACAGTATATATGTATTGTATTTAAATAATTAACCTGTCAATAATATAGTATTATAATTCATTTATCGCAGCATGCCTATGAAATACACAGGCCTTTTTATTTTTAAACAGGGATTGAAATTGAAAGTGTTCAAAGTGTCTCTGTGAAGTGTGTGCGTATCTTGTCATTCATCATATTTTCACGAGAGGATGTACTGTAGGCGTTAATCTGTGTGTTAATCTGTCTGTACAGAATGAAACTAGTCTGCATTTCATCTATTGTGAGTAAAGTATCCATGCACATGTTTGTATAGTACATCAGTGTGAAGAAGAAATGTGCCGTCTTTTAGCAATGAGTGTGAATATGTTTATCACGAGAAGATAACTGTTATGATATTACAGCATAGGTGAGGTGCTTGTCTTGTTTTAGTGCCTACGATATTCATTGGCTACTGGGCCTACCGTATATTATGATGTCAGACCCCAAATGGTATATTTTTCATACATATTTGGGTGACGCACACAATGTATGTGCACCTGACTGCTCAATGTTGTAGAAGAGATACAGTATGTGAACGAATGTACGCATAACAGTTGTTTGGAATTATCTAAGGTCCAAGTTGTTTGCACTTGATATAAAAAAGCAAATGTTGATCATTCAAACCTTGATATGTCTGAAATGTCAGGGTTGCTTTTGAACAAAGAAATAACACAGTAAGTGTCTATGCACAGGTAAGAGTGTTTCATTTAATCAGTTAATCTAGTGCACAGTATGAGTATTTAAGTTTACAGCAGCTGTTAATGGATGCTAAAAGCTTTGCATTGGTAGCCACAAGGATTAGATTAACACCACTATATGGTATGGTATATGATATTGAGGAAACTGTTTGTGCTCAAACAGTAATATGATATACAATAGCAGTGTGTTAAAGTGAATTTAGGGCACAACAGAGCAAGACCTTTGCTTGGAACATAACAAAATCTCAATAACTATCAGAGCTAGTATAGGGGCGGGACTCACTGTAAATAAGCAGTTGCTGGTTCGACACCAATCCTGATACCCAGATAGCAGAAACCTCTGCTCTCTTAATCATCCACACTCCTATCACTATAATCCTCAGTGTTTACTTCTACCCTGGGTGTGACGCACTGCACACAATTCATTTTTGTATAGAATGTTTCTTTATTTCATGTCTAAAGAGATATTAAAAATAAATGAAAAATGATGACACTTGCTGCTGTCCTTGTGTGATACTTTTTTTAAACACTTGTTTAACATGTATTAGAAGAGCCTACATAAGTTATTGTTGTTGTTGAACAGTATTAGTCAATATCACACTGCAACAAATTAACAAACAAACAAATCATAATTAGAGGAGGGCATAAGGTGACAGTGTGCCATGCCTGTCATTCCATTTCAGTTAGTCATCTCTCCCAGTGTCACCCATCATTTGTCCTTTCAAGTGTCACCCCACACCCACCCCACTAGTCTTATTCATGGCTGCCATAGCCATGCCAGGACGTGTCGTGTCATATCAGAAGATGCATAACTGAGATATTTATAGATAGAACAAAGGTAGCACCTGCTGTGGACCTACGGAACAGCAGGCTCAGCCCCTGTCTGACCTGCTGTTAAAGCCCTTGTATACACATGTGTTTAGAGTGAATTGATATATGCGTTTTTTCATGGAATGCACTGGGTTATGGGCATGCAAATACAGAGGAACAAATAAATATATTTTTAGCAGTATGTAATAAATAGCACACAACCACACCACCCCACATTAGGAAGACAGCGATACATATAAATACAACAAAATAAATGTCTATTTATGTTACATATATTTCAAATCTTTAGAGCGGGAATACCTGCCATAAAATGGAATTAAGATACACTGACATGCAGCATTTTTGCTTAAATGTGGAGTCAGCAATTGTAAGCCAATACTTGTTTTGTTCAAATTTAAAAAAAATACTCATATCCACTAGCTGTATGTAGAAGCCCTGGGTGTGCAGAAACAAATAAAGTGGTGCAGACCACACTAAACAACACTGCCAGCCTTGGTAATATGTGTCCAATGTGTAGGGCAAAGCTATTGAGGAAGAGCCCTATGGCATTGAAGGGAGCTAGGTGTTTTTGCATTGACAGAATTCAAATATCACAATCTTTCTCAGCATCCCTAACTAAACGTTTAAGTCCAAGGTTATTGTGTCAATTCACACATTTATTCAAAGGTATTTAGAGAAACAATAAACAGAAAATGCATTTAAAAATATAGTAATACTGTGATTTTTAGCTTTACTATGTACACTTTTGTTATAACTCCAAAATGGCATTACAGAATATTTAAGAAATCAACATGTTTCCTAGCTAATCCTGACCTGTAATCTTCCTAACATACACCTTCATCACAATGAAGGGGTAAAGATTGTGATTGGCTCCAAGTTCTTCCCATCATCTGTGTCACATGGATTATAGAAGGGAAAGAGAGGAACCAGGACGGTTCCCATGGTGAATGTGTATAGTGGTGCCATGGTTACGGCATTATAGAAAGAAACCTCCTCTTGTTCACAGTCCAAGAACACTCCAATGCGCTGTAGGTGTGTGGAAGCATTCACCCTGGTGGGGTTTGGGTCACTGCAGGCCAAAATGGACCCTTTCTTCAGGGACAGCGTCCAGAGGCCACTGGAGGAGCCATTGGATGCCATTTCCCCTCTGTGAACATCCTCTCTGGCCACGCCCAGCCTCCAGGCAGTCTTACGGCCCACCTCCACCTCCCAGTAGTGGCGCCCCGTGGTGAAGCCTTGGCAGCCCATGACGCAGTAGTAGTAGTGAAACCTCCGCGGGTGGACCGGGCTCTCCGTTATGTCCTTGTCCTCCTCAAACCACACTGATGTGAACGAGGGGGACAGGGTCAGGTTGGGGTGCGCTGTCTCAGGGTCAAAGGTCACAGAGGTGATATCTGTATAAAGACAGGGATGAACAGGCGGAGCTCTAAGGCTGCTTTGCGTTTGATCTATGTCAGCGCTTCTCTTTATGACAAATGACCTGCCTGTAAAAAGAGCTCATTCATATCCAGTGCAGATATGAACCATTTTTTTCGCTGCACAAACATATTCATACACAAACACTGGCAGATAATATTATAACATACAAACAATGGGAAAAGAAATGGAAAGTCTAGACATACTTGGGTAGAGACAGCTTTTCATGTGTTTCCATATCCTGTACTGAATGGGCCCCACAAACTGACCAGTGCGCACCTCGGTGTGAACTTGTGCCGGAGGGATGAAGCTGACGCGAGACCTGCGTGGTTACAGAGGGATATACTGGGGATAATACAGCCATATGGAAAGAGTTACAAGACAAATGAGAGCACAACAAGACCTGATGGACATGTCACAGGAGAGATTATAAGGACAGATGGATGGTTGGATTTGTAGAAATGGGAGATGCCATGTAGGTGTAGAAAAGGATTATTGGGCTAAGATGGCAACTCAGTTAGTTTGGGGAAAACACACACACTTGCCTTTTTATAAGGTCTTGAATGTCCTGCAGTGAGAAAATTGATTGAGAAGATTATTACTATTGCAATTATTAATATTTAGGTTGTACTGTACATGGTTTCCACTGACACCATTTACAGGAAGACACTTCCACTTGTAAAATGTCATAGGCTGACACATCTCTACACATCTCTACAGCCATGTGCACACAGCCAGTTCTAGGGGTGCTATAGCACAAATGAGAAGTGTACATATAGGACACTATCCTTGTGTCATCGCAAGGCACCAGCTGTGAAAAAACCCCCGGGGAAGTCCCATTTGCCGACCATTTCCTTCTGCTATGCTGGCTGTCTCCAGTCCTCCCACCTTTAAATGAGGAATTGATTAAGGCTTGCAAAACCAGGCAAGTCAACTATTTAGCCAATCAATGCCTATAATTGATCGAATAAGTGTCAGTGGCGCAGAACAGAAAAACAGCTGACTGTCGTGCTTAAATACAGCTTCAGGGATACTGGTTGCCACCATGTGCCAAAGGGACAAAAAAAATGTAAATTATAGATTAGCTGTTCAAAAGCAAGGCAGAATTAAAGGTGTAGTTGGCAATTTTGAAGAATTGTGAACGTGTGCAGATTTAAGGATTATAACATGTGTTGGTATGCTCCTTCAGTGTTTGGAAAGTATCTAATATTAGTCCAGTATATTCTACGGTGACTTGCAAAACCAGCCCCACACATTCAATGTTCTTTATCTTTTTCTCAGCTGTCAGACATCACCAACTTTGTAGCAGAGGAAAACACATGAACCAGCTATATACAATCCAACGTTGGCAATAACAAATGAACCTCACTTTGAGAAGCTTCGGGCCATCCTCCTCAGCTAGTTTGCTGTTAAGTGTCATGATGGCTCTTTCCAGGTCCTTCCCTTGATCTGCAATCCTCCTCTCTCTCTCCTTCAGCAGTTTTATCTGTTTATCTCTCTCCTTCCTTAGTCGCTCCAGGTCCATGCACTCTTCTTCATCAAGGAAGCGATGCAGATTCTGGAACTCTGCTCTGATTTCTCGTTCTAGCTCTTCAAATTTGTTCTAATAATAACATAGACATTTTTATTTTTGTTATTTATTCATTCTTACATGTTGATAATAAGACTTTTAAGATCTTGTACACCACAGATATTCAATATTTTGTCTGAACCCTCAACACAGCTGATACAGTTTCATGTTTTATATTGCGGCAGTAAATACCTCTACTTCCAAAGACTCTATGTACATCTCTCTCTCTGCCTCCCTGCACTCATCCACCTCATGCTTGATTCTTTTAATAGCCAGAACAAGCTTCTCCTGTAAAACACACACGGAGACACAGGAAGAACACAGTACACAAATAGAAAAAGACTAAATGCTATGAATGTATCACTAGATGTTATGGACAGTCATGGTAACTATTAAGTATGAGCCTTACCTTGTGTTCAGAGAGAAGACCTTTATAGCAGTTGTTGTTGGTGTCTTTAATATTGTTATTGTACATTGTAATTTCTCCAATCGTGACCAGAGATAGAGAAAGAGGGCACTCTTGGAGAGACAACGGGAAAGGGATGGGTTGAAGTAAAAGGGCAGTAGAAATATATAGAGGGAGGCACATAGGGGAGGATATTTTGAGAGAACGATAATACAAATGGGGAGAGAGTGGGGGGGTTTACTAGTACACATTTCATGGTCAAAGAGCGACAATGACGACATACTTGCCAGACAAGGAATATCTCAAAAAAGTGCGAAGGCTCAGAAAGGTCACCATTGCAGCAAGAGCTCTCTGCAACTTGGCTCGGGAACACGAGGACCTCCTAACAGAGGGACAGACAAGGGAGGGAGGGAGAGGGAGAGAGAGAGAGAGAGAGAGAGAGAGAGAGAGAGAGAGAGAGAGAGAGAGAGAGAGAGA
>JAODUG010070577.1:0-13531 GCA_027564795.1 Aphredoderus sayanus
CAGGTTTTTCTTCGGTGTGAATGCATCACTCACAATGTAGGCTTACCACGTGAATCTCCTCTGTCCACCTATCAAGCACAATTGAACATAAGTAATGTTTTTTTAAACCATTGTGGATAGCATAGCAATTTTGGCAGAGCACTGGTCTTACCAGTTTTAAACTGACACTCTTTTTTATCCTTGCTGGAGCAAGTGGAGCAGGAACTAATGGGGGAGGGGGTACCCAAGAGGGGAGAGGATTTTGGGAGGTGGTGGGGTTTGTGATGGTGGTGGGTATAGGTGGCAGGGGTCCTTTCCTCAAAAACAAGGAGAATGAAGCTGCTGCATTTTTGGGAAATGTATGACAGATGGATCCTGTTGAATACACAAAAATACACCTTTTATTACAAATTAAATAATACTGATTTTTAACTCGAATGTAATTTATAGTGGCAGTGTGTACTGTTGTATTGTTGCATAGTTGTTGAGCTTATACTTGTACAATCTGCTACACATGCGGAAATTGTTTAATGATACAATACAAGGTTTCAAGTTACCAATTTGTAAATGAACAGGTGACACTCATATACACATAAAAACGTCACTTAACAGGACAGTACATAAAAAGGACGTGTACCTATGGGATTCTCTGTCTTCACCGGCTCCATTTCCTTCAGGTACCTTTCACTGAGTGTTGTACAGCTGAACGGGTTACTCATAGCAAGACTGTTCCTTCCAGGCACAGTCGTATCTGAGAAGCAGAACAAGTGGTGGAAATTGCAGACTGTGTCAAGTCACTTAATGGGCTATTTTAGTGGGGTCATGAGATGATTGCGTCATTATGAATTGATGTTTTTAGTTTGAGTATTATTCCTCTATTTTCTCTTTGCTTATCTGTAATATAAGTGCTATATAAATGCAGCCCATTTACAATTTGCCATAAAATACCTTTAGATATCCAGATATCCAAAATTGCATAATAAAATAAATATTATGAAAAAATACAATGGGGAAATTTGCAATTGGTCTGCATGTCTGCAGAGAGAGTGCCCACATAAATCCATTGTGATGTGTTATGCAGTGTTCTCCAAACCTTGAGCTTTTTGGACTGTTTCCACTGCAGCATGGAATTTCTCTGCCTCTGTCTCATCCGCAAAGTTCAGGCCTGCCTGGCAGTGCTGTGCCAACATGGTGCCAACACATCCAGCCATTAGCTTAGCCCAATAACAGCTTCAAATGCAATGCTTGTTTGCTTACAGTGTTGCTTAAATATGATTAGTAAAAAGATTTTTATGTTAATTACAATAGATATGTAGTTAGTAAATTGAAATAATAATTGTATTCATGTCTTTATTAAAGTCATTGTAACATTTAATTGAACATTATAGGCTGTGTATAAAGTTCAAATTAGGACTGAGACCTAATAAAAACGAAGGTTATAACTTACATCAGAAGGGAAAGTGTGGAAGTATGTGCAAGTTGTGGTGTATTTAAATGGCACGTACAGCTCCTGCTCCCATAATAACTTGGCTCTCTGACCAAAGAGGAATAACATTTATTATTGTGTTGTCTACGCTTGATCACTGAAAAACATCCTCCATAGCTATATGCTGTGGAGGATGTTCTAACAATGCTGTAACATTGCTCTCCTGCTCTCTGTCTCCTTCCATTCTGTTCTTGCCCAACCCCCCTGTCCTGCACCCTACATCCACACAGAAAATGGATAACAAGACTATGGGCATCATGCCAGATGTCACAAAGCTTATCCTGCTTTTAGAATGCTTTCTTTATACAGCTCGGTAGCAGATCATTTATATATATTCTTCACAAAACACACACACTTTATACATAAGGCTATATACATATGGCCTGGCATACATATTGAATATCATTTTTACATACTTTGACACAGTAGAGTCGTAGAAAGTAGGAGTTCAGGGAATAATCTTCAACAAGACAGACCACACCACAACTGCAACATCTCCAGCTGTGATTCTCAGATTCCATATCTTTGGCTAGCAGCAGCTGCACTACAGCAGAGGCTAAAAGCTGAAATAAACCCACATATAGCAAAAACTATTTGTGATTTTAAATTATAACTAAAGTTTTCGGTAATACTCAACACAATTGGAATTATACATTAAATGGACAATATTTGTGTCATGATTTCCCCATGTGGTTGATGTCAGCATTGCAAAAACTTTGTTATTTTGGTTTGAAGCTTGAAGAGTGCATGACTGCCCCTTCTGGTTTCACAACATTATTGACTTCTTGCACAGTTGCATTTCAAACATACTGTAAACAGTGAACTAAGGTAGACCTTGTCATTATTGTTACACTATCAAGGACTATACCTTTACCATTTATTGCAACGCGCGGTAGCGCGGGGTGACAGGTGATTGAAAACTTTATGGTTCGAACCCCGCTAACTCTTGTTTCGAGATGTCCATGAGCAAGACACCTACCCCTAACTGCTCTGGTCAGATGGTGCCATGCCTTGCATGGATGACATCACCATTGGTGTGTGAATGTGAGGCTATATTGTAAAGTGCTTTGAGTGGCTGGAAGGTTGGAAAAGCAGTATCTATGGCTGACAGAAGTTCTACAATACATTGGATTAACAGACAGATTTTTCAGATATTCTAATAGCAATGCAAGAACAAGCTATACATGCAACATGGGATAACACTGAGAGATCAACACCATATTCTAGGTTTTATTTTTCAGTAGCTAGACCTTTAGATGAATCAACACAGTAAATAATTTTTTCGAAAACATTAAAAAAATTAAAATTAACCTTTCTATTCATAAAATTAGGATTTCCTCAATTTAATGTGAAATGGTTTGAAAGTCCCCTTTATGGGGGCAATAAACAAACCTGCATTATAGTTTGCATAAAACAGCTAAGATGTACATATTTAAATATCTGCTTATTATTCTAGTGTATGTGAATAGACAATATTATTTTGAGGTAACTTCCGTTCCAACAATAAATAAACAAATCATTTCATCTGGATAAGGATGGAGAAAACAAACAAACAACATAAAACTTTAGACCGTTGAAACAAAGTTGTTGTGGAAAATGTAATGAACCTGACTGACCTTACAGTGGGGTTCCAGAAGCATAGCGAGAAGGCCTCTTTCATGGGCGCATAGCAGGCTGCTCAACAGCTCAAGCTTACAATCATCTCTGGACGTCATGGTCCCACTCCCTGCTGTCCAGCCTTTATTATCAGCAACCTTGTTTTGATGCTTGTCCTTTTCAGCAAAAATCCTACCATGCCGTAGTATATATGCTCACTAGCAGAGCAAAAAATAAGGTACTTTTTATGGTATGCAAAACTATGTTCCCACTGCACTCTCATGCAAATGTATGCAGTGGATATTATATGCTTGGAACAACATAACACCATTACATTACATCATTAGTGTAATTTACTGATTATTTAAACCAATGTTTCTCAAACCCTGCTGGTACTATAAGAGGACATGGTAAAAAAAAGTTTATCTAATGCTGTATTCCTGGAGCCATCAAATAGATTATTATTTCTCATTTATTACTGCTGTGTAATTTAGCCATAGGCTATTTTTGAAACCTTTGCACTTCAAATTCTATTGTTAGATGGAAAATGTTTTCTAGAATGGTAGGGGTACTTGGGTTTGGAAAATAATATAAGGGGGTACATATAGGTTGAGACCCTTTATTTAGGACTCCACATCAACCATATGTTTGGTTTAGCAATGCCAACAATCTATAGAGTGTTTCTGAGATAAACAAAACAAAATAATGTACGTCCTAAAAAATGTGACACTCATATACAGGTTGTTTACATTATTGTCCCACAGTGTCTCTCTAAGATAGAGCACATAGCCTTCCAGAGGATTTCAGAGAGAGTAGAGGCGATTGAGTGATAACAATGCTGCATTGTGTATAGTATTAAAAACATGATCTGAATTTTCCTGAACATAATTTGCCTGTGGTGTGTACTGTATGTGTCACAATTATCCAAACAGATATTGTAGTAAATGAATCAGCACTGACAATACCAACTTAAGCCTCAACCAAATGGGCCCATTATGCATTTCTTATATAAAATGTGTTTACATTACTGGGAACATTTACCATTTATATTACCTAATCTTGGTTAGATTGGCAACATATATTTTGAATATTTCACAATTATATTGCTCAATATTTATTTTGCCATTTATTTTACAGCTATATTGACCCAGATAACTAATACTCGCAATCAATAATATGGTTTAAAAGATAAATTATGGAGGGATAAATATAAATTATACAATTTATTTAATGTGCAAAAAGTGACAAACAGTTATACAACATAATTTAAAATAAAAGTATTCAAAATGTTGCATTCAAAATGAATAACACTATTGACTAATATGTGTTGGGGATATAAAGAACAAGAAAAGTATAATGATAACTGGAGTAAATTGATGTGTACTCTCTTGTAACATCATCATATTCTACCACCTGTAAACCTTTACAGATAGTTGTCAATGACTGTTACAAACCACTTCCTCCTCACCCCCTCCTACTCCTTCATTACTGCCTCCCTCTCCCTCTTCAACCAGCTCAGCCCCTCCAGCAGCAGGCCTCTTACGTCTCTTGTTGAGGAGAGCATTGTTGGAGGTGTCCAAGTCTTTGATCTTCACCTGGTCGTAGTCCACACGCATGGTGGCCAGAGCGCAGGTCATCTCCTCCTGTTAAAACGCAGCAACAGATTGCATTGTACAAATAGTGCTTTACCGCCATCTAGTGACCACTCTCATAATATAAAAAGAAAGTCCCTCTGGAATCACCTTAACGTCATCCCATAGCTCTTTGTCCTCCGTCAAAACACGAGAAGTGTGAAGGGGTGTTGGAGGGACTACCATTGACTGCTGAAGTAGAAATACACAAACAAGTACACAAAGAGATTAAGTATGAGTCAGAAAGTGGTGGACAGCAGTTGTTAAAAACTGACCGTTTTTATACAATTAATTAATGAATGATGTATCATGTATCTTAATATGTTTTATTCTATTAACTTGGGAGTGTTAGTGTGTGTCTTTCTGTTTCTTGTCTTATCTATTGTTTATGGTACTGGCCATGGATACGTTACCGTAGCAACTATCATGTGACTGAACTAATAGCGTATAGATACAGACTGGACAGAGAGGGGCAGAGGAAGATATATTTCAGTAGATGAAGGTTAACATTTAATGGAATGAATATTGGCATCATCTGAAAGAGACATGTACTTATAACTGCTACTGGAATAAACATCTGACACTTCCTCCACTAATTGATTGTCTATTAATTAGAAATTAACTGCGCAAATCTGCAAAGAACAACCTTTAGCAAATCGGCTACAAATTGTGGAAATCTAACACAGTGTTTATAGAGTAAACATAAACACAAATGTTCACTCACACTGATCCAGGGATGATTCATAAACTGCCCGATGGTCATCCTTTCGCTAGGGTCGGTCTTCAGTAACTGGACAATAAGCTGTTTGGCTACATAAACAGTAATTGCCAAACACAATGAATAAAATGTCAAAATATTATCCATTTAACTTTATGGATCAAGGTCAACTACATTTACTTTAACTTCTGTTAGGTTAAGCCTCAAGTAAACAAAAAGTAAGATTATCAATTTTTGTGCACGTGTGCAATAACATGTAAATTGGAAACCTTATATTTTTTGTAATTTTTTAGTTATGGATTTGTAATTATTGTATTATATCATATACCTTCCTCAGACACGTCAGCCCACTCTGGGTTGGGAAACTCATACTGGCCCATCCTGATTCTCTGCTTCATGCCAGGAGAGATGGCTTGACCTGTGTTGGAGTAGAATGGAGGAAAGCCACACAGCCTAGAACATAAAGAATATAATAGAATATAATAGAACATAATAGAATAGAAGTGGAATAACATAGAATAGAATATTACACCTTTTGGAGCATTTGTCCATATGTGCACACACGGCTCATTCAGATATAGATAATTCCTTCAGTTATTGCACTTAGACATATATGATACTTACAGAATGTACATGATTACTCCCACAGACCACATGTCACAAGATTTGTCATATTTCTCTGGCCCAAGCACTTCTGGGGCTGAACAAATGAACAGAGTGAACACACCCAATAGTGTAAAGCAGACAAGCACACAAGCACATAGACAAGTATACACTTGTACACACGTACAGTAAAACTTGAAAAGCGTGAAGATGAGAATGAATGGTCTTATGATAAACAACTGCAACAACACTATCGTTTAACTACATAAATAGCTGTTACAGGCACAACATAAATTTCATGCCACATAAATTGACCTTACTGTCAGATAAAGATATTTGTAAGTGCTAATACTTACCGACATAGTAGGGAGTATAACAGGGAGTTTGGAGGGAGTTGTGTAATGTTGTCTCCTTAGCGAATCCAAAGTCAGTCAGTTTCAGAGTGGCGTTACTCTCCGTTGTGGTGTAAAGTAAATTCTCAGGCTGTTGTGTGTATGCGTGTGTGTGTGTGTTAACAAGTAAAGCAAATAAAATAACTGTAAGATGAACCATTTCAACAGGCATTGCATGACATTGTAAAATAAATATTTTGATAGCACCTTAATATCTCTGTGAGCAATGTCCATGTTGTGAAGGTATTCAATAGCAGTGCCAATGTCCCTCATGATCTCTGATGCCTCTAATGGACAAAATAGGACCGTTTTGACATTAAAGGCCTTAATAAAGAAACCAGTGATTCACTCAACCATGGGAAACAATTTAGTTTAAACCCACCTCGTTCAGTGAAAGCTTGGTCCCCTCTAGCCTGTATGCGGTTAAAGAGCTCCCCTCCTTCCATACTGAGAGAAGAACAACAATAATATTGAAGAACTGGGTCAGCTTGGGGATTAATGGAAACCAAACCAGAACCCTCACCGCAGAGATTAGAAGACAAGACATGCCATTGTGCCTTAAAGCGTAATTTAACTTCCTTTCCTCAATTACAGCACCAGCCCAGTATTTTCATCCACTAGTGACTTATAGAATTCAATAGCATTGTTTATTTTTTAGTAACATATATTTACATTTTGAATGAAAATTTTCTAATTCATTTCTAAAATGTTTTTTTAGAAACCTTATATACTGCCAGTGGATGGCTTTTTATACATGTTAGAAGTACTGTTTGTTCATAAAAAATATTTGAAGTCAATGCTAATAAATACAAAGTTTATGTGTTCATTTATGGTGAACATGACTTTAAGATGATTTAATATTGCACTAATGAGTCAAGCATTTAACAAAACAATTCTGTTCTGTAGAATTACAGACAGAACTGAACCGTTCTATCTTGGTAATGCTCACCACTCCATAATGATAAGGAGGCATTTCTTTCCTTGGTACATGTTCTCATACAGGCTGAGAATTTGCACAATGTACGGTCCCCCAGAAACTCTCCAATGCAGCTCAACCTCTCGTCTGGCTTTAGGAGTGTCATAGAGAATCTACATGAGAGAGGGGTCAAAATACACCATGATTAAATACCATAGGGTCATTTAGCACATGCTATGTATTTATACATATACATTTATACATTTTATTCTGTATACATAAGATACAGTAAATACTGTAAACATCTATTCTAATATAATGTTTGTTCCCTCAGTACTCAGCCACCTTAAGGTGTTATTTTCTTTTCTTTTTTTAAACTTAAGGTGTTTGAAATACTACAGTATGTGTTTAACACAAGTTAATATTTCACTATGCTTTTCAAATTCACAGAATAACATACTGTATGCACATGTAATATGCTATGATAGATATATGTGGTCATGTGGATCTGGTAATGAAGAAATATGCTTTATTTCATTATTATATTTAGCCTAAAATAAATAGAAAACACTCTATAGTAGGTGGCAGAGAATTTGTAGCCTACAATTAGGTTATAAAGGGTCCAACAAGCATTTACAACGAACATTCAATAAGACAAAGTGAACATACCAAATGAATACCAAATAACTGATGGGTGCTGTGCACACAACATACAGTACATGCACACACCTTGAGAGCACATTTCGCTCCAGTTTTCTTGCAAAAGCATTCCAAAACTTTGCCATTGATTCCCAGCCCGAGAACCTGCGAGGTAATTTTGTATTCGTCTGTCACTGCGTTTCGCCTGAACCCAGATTTCAAAAAAGCAAGTTGCTGGTGGTCAGTGTGGTTGTTGATCCAAGAGCTCCCTGGGCCAGGGGGGTCACTGCTCTGCGCTTGTTTCTCAGAATGGGGATTTACCGAAAGCTCCCCCTTATGATGCATGTTTAAAAAAAAGTAGAATGCTGGTCAACGTCATTAATCCCAATGTATCCTAAAAGCAATTGCATCCTAAGCGAAGGCGAAAGGAAATAACCTATTTGTCGACAGGAATATCAGACCAATTCGATTTTTTAAGGCGACAATTTAGGCTACAGTATGTACAGGCAATATGCACAAATATCCCGATCAATAATGTAATCCTACATATGGAATACTGCAAAATCGTGGATGTATGAACAAATGACATGAAATAGCTAAAAAAAAGTGGCGCTTAATACTCCGTCCTTATTAATCCGTGTGCTCTTCAATGCCGTTATCTGCCCCTTCCCGATGGGAACATTGAAATTCTCATTCTTTTACGTCAGTGCGGTGCAGCTCAAATTCACTCAGTCGATTTCTTAAAGGAACCATTGCGCGTAAAGGCGCACAGGGACAAATACAACAAACACGACGTGTAGTGTCTTATTCAATTTATTCAAGTGCAAATTAGGTTATTGAACCTAACTACGACGTCATATAGTGTTGTTGTTGCCTATACATTAAGTAAAATACCAATCCCGTTCAATGCCTCCAGATCTGGAGTAGAATATAGACCTACAGCACAAATATGAGTTTAGTTATAGGTTTATATATAATCTACATAATAAAAACAAAACATTATTTGGAATGAAGAAAGGGCCATTGTAGGTTATTTATTTGTGTGTTACAAGGAAACATACAGTATTTTAATGCTTGGCAATTTGAGAAATATAGGTGACAAACTAGCTTTTTTTAATCAAATTTTAATTTAAAATAATACTAATTTCAGTTCAAGCATTTGTTACTGTCAAACCGTGTTTTCAAAGCAAATGACATCGAGTACATCTCTCATCGAGTAACCGTTAGCTAGCCTTGCAGTGCACAGTCGAGCATGCTCTCATCCTCCACTGGGTAGGGCATAGTGACACGCAGCTGTGTTTGATCTGCCATCGTGCGCTGGATGGTCTCGTAAGCATTGGAATTCCCAGACCAGCAGCGCCGTGCCACCTAGAAAGCCCAGGAGCACAAACATAAGATCCTTTGGATGTACATCATTTTCAGTTTGATTAGCGGTCTAACCAAATGAGGTGTCCTCTCTCTCTCTCTCTCACTCTCACCCCATTTGAAACGTCCCAGTTAAGCATCAAACTGGCACGCTTTGCTGCGTCCTCTGAGCCATCCAAAAGCAGACCGAAGCCCCCATTTATCACTTCCCCCCTGGCAGAACATGAAGTAAGAAACACAACAATTTACAGGCGTGTGTAATGGCAGCAAGACAATTAAGCCAAAGCCGTGAATGGTCATGACTCGAAATAGCCTTCAGATGAAACAAAAAAACAGGTAACAATCAGTGGGTGGCTCAGGGTGGTCTTACCAGCCAACACCTCCTCCATTGTGCAGGGACACCCACGTGGCTCCCCTGAATGCATCCCCAACAAAGTTCTGGACTGCCATGTCTATTACGTGGAAACATCAGTAGTACTGTTTTACAAGTTTCCTTTCACTTAGAAATCAATTGTCACTTTGCAACTGTGTTGACTCTACATGATTCAGGTGTATCGATACAGGTTGAAGCAGGAGTAATCAGAGGTACAAGGTGTGCGTGCATGCTTGGGTGGGGTTGGATGTACCTGCGCAGAAGGCAGATCCATCATATACATTGGACGTCTCTCTGAAGGGGCTGTCTGTACCACTGACATCGTGGTGGTCTCTGCTAATAACCACAGGAGCCTAAACACAGAAAAGCTCTCAAATACAGAAAGCTGGTTGCTATTACCTCAAGACACATCGCAGAACATCTCTACTTGATAAATATCTGAGCAAAGTATAGAGTAGGCTCTTACTGAAACTCTTCCATTGGCAATAGCTTGGTTGATAGCCAGGGCAATGCAGACTCTGCCTTTTTGATCTGAGTAGAGGATTCTGGCCTGAGATCCCACCACCTAAACATAGGAAAACAGAGGCAATTAATACTGTATATTGATATAATAAGACAATGTGCACTTTTACAGCACCAGATTCACACAAAATACCCCTAGTGGCATGCATACCACTATCAGAACAATACTGATATACAGAATTAAAGAATAGTAAATGGCAATTGGTAAGTGGAGTGCATTCATATACAGCTTTTCCAACTTTCAGGCCACTCACAGTGCTGTACAGTATACCTTCACATTCACCCATACACACATTCATGGTGTCAGCCATGGCTGAATGTATATGATTATTATTATTATTTAACATAAAAGGTGAAATAAATAATACATAACCATGAAAATATGTTGCCTGCCTGTTTAACCCTCCCACTATCCTAAGGCATTTCAGCAGTCTACCAGCAGAGGGAGCTAACCGCAGAATGTCATATGTCCGTGTTGTGGTTGGTGCCCGGTACTGGCGAGTGCACTGGGTCATTTTGACCCATAGGACAGCGGGAGGGTTAAATTAGCATACACACACCATTTTATTATTTATTTATTTGTATGTAGTAATAGCACTATTAGAATGAATAGAAGTAATACTCATATTAATAACAAATGACACAGGATGTCCAGGACATTAGTTACCATGTTGTGCTTGCCAGCCTCTCTGATCCAGCAGATATTGTCATTGTACTGCTGTCGGACACGTTCAGTCACATTGGCACCAATCTCTTCCAGAACACTGGCAGCAATGTCATCTGTAACCTCAAGGTCACAGGGGTCGCCGGAGGTACACACCCAGCGAAACGGCCCAAATCCCAAGGAGAAAATGTCTCTGTGGATCATGGAAGGCAGAGGAGGAACCATCGATTTTTGCACATTTGAAAAACCTTTCAATGTGGAAGTTGTTCAGCTAAAAGGCCATTGATCGGTCATTGAACCAACCCCATAATATGCTGGACGTAGGAAGGGTACCGGAACTCTGTCGCTCCACCCCCACTTTTCCCTACATCTGCTCCTGAACACGGAAGAGGGAGTCACTTCATCAGCATTACAACTGCCATCTGCTCTTTGTGTGGGTGGGTGTGTGTGTGTGTGTGTGTGTGTGTGTGTGTTGGGGAGGGCGGGGTTACCAGCTCTCTGGGCCTCTAAGAGGAATGCATTGCCATAGTCCCAGAAGAACATCCCTGCATCAGACAGCTTGTTGATGGCTGCTACATGTCTGCATAGGCTGAAAGAGCATACCAAAGCCAAACCATGAATAATTATGGCAAACAACATTGACTTCTTTATGATAACAGGACACCCATCGCCCTGCGTGAGACGGCCGACCTCTCTTGAACCGCGGTGCGGAAGCGGCCGGGATCGGTGGCCATGAGCTGGTTGGCCTGGCGGAAGCCTAGCTGGGCCGGGTAGTAGCCCCCACTGAACGGGTTGTGAAGGGAAGTCTGGTCGGAGCCCAGATCCACCAGGAGCTCTCCCGTCCTCTCATACTCCAGCACCAGTCTCTCCCTGGCAGGGAGAGATACACAGGAAAGAGGAAGGCATGTACATGTAAAGGGGAAGTTTTGATGCATATTCCTATTTTGTACTGAGCCATGATATTGACCACTGTAAAACAAGTGTAATTTTCGAGATACTGTGCTGAATATTTTCACAAACATCACATTTTACTGTGTGGTAGAAGAATACACAGTGAAAATAGTCTCTGCAGGAAGTAGAGGTAGACATACTGTACATGCAGTAGCTTGTTTCACTTTCACTTATATATTACTGTGTTGAATTGGTCATGTTTTGTTTAGACACCAATTTAGCCTAGATTTAGTGGTATAATATAGACTATATACTGTGCAGATATCTTAAATTATAGCTATCCACCATAAACCTCACAAGAAAATAAGAATATATTCCAAACTGTCCCTTTAAGAAAGCAGCCCAAGTTTATTAATTAAACATATATGATACAGGAAGGAAGGCAGGCCCAGGAAAGTTCTGGGTAGTTAAATGCTTTCAACCTCCCACTTACCAAAGGTTTACAATGTTGCCATGGTAACCCAGACTGAGAGGAGCCCCAGACATTCTGGCTTCTCTGGAAAGGCAAGATAATCACAACAACGTCACAGCAGATACGTTGTCCATATATGACTATTGATTAAATATGGTCTGCGCTATTTTATATTAGAATATTTTATTGTTGGTTGCTAACATTTAACTATATAGTTATATACACACTGTATTATGTATATTTACTAATTCAGGAATCTGTAACAGATCTCTGATTTGCAATCCAAATACTTTCTAGTAGCAATGGCAGCTATGAAAGTTAGAAGCTGAATAAGCTATAGTCACTATAGCTTATTCAGCTATAGTGACTGAATTTGTTGTCTTTCTGGTGTTCGCTACCTGATGCGCTTGATGCAGTGGTCCATGTTACTGGTGATCTCCATCAGCCAGCCCTGCTGGTGTCTCTTTCTAAGAGGAGCCTCATCCACCTACAGAGAACCACATTCACACAAGATGGTAACAAACATCCAGCCAGCTAGCAAAGACCTACATGACAGTACAATGGATACATATCTACAGTACATGACAGTATAATGAATACAGATCTACCTAACAGCATAAGCACATGATAAGGACTGACCTCAGCAATGACCCCTATGCAACCAGCGATGACAGCAGCTTTAGCCTGAGCTCCGCTCATGCCCCCAAGGCCAGATGTGACGAGGACACGCCCCCTCAAATCTCCAGAACCCAGGTACCTCCGGCCCGCATTCAGCACAGTCAGCTGTGTGAGAAGGGGCATACCAGAACATACACAGAATATGTGCTCCTGAAGCATAATGCTAGTGGCTGCATGGACAAATGAGTGAAGGCCCAGTCCCATTTGCTTTTACATAGGCCTGTGGCTAGGGTGGTTGAATGCCAACATAAAGGTCCTGGATTCAGTTACGACATGCCTGATCTACCTGTGAGCATCCTTGAGCAAGTTGCTTAACCCAAACCTGCACTTTATTAAGTTTGGTATTAAGCAATTGTACTCTGTATTGTACTCTGTACTACTGTATTGTATATTGTATTGGATACAGTGCTAAAATACTGTATTACTGAATCCCTGTTTATTGCCAAAAACAAGAGGGGTTTAGTGTCTACATGCATCACTCACTCTCAGATTACACTACAGGGTGCCTTGTAGTGAACTTGACCTGCATCATGATTATTGACTGGAACAACACTTCATAACATCTGGTTATGTGGGGGAGACGGGGGGGGGGGGGGGGGGGGGTAC